>JABFOV010006216.1:0-10977 GCA_022817685.1 Aradophagus sp. ZL-2020
TGGCTAGGGGAAGTGCGGGGCACGGGCAGTTGAGTCCGCGCCGAGAGACCGCGGAGAAGGCACGGCTAGTGCTCGCGCACTCAAAACCGATCGTCCGCGCGACTGTTATAAAAACGGTCGCGCGCGGCTGACAAATTAGTCATCGATTGAAGTCATCATTTCGAGTCACCGAATTTCAGTGCCACATAATCTCAGCCGCCGCCGCCGTCCCCCTTACAGTTGTCGGGAGCATATTAATCGGTTTGAGTCGTCACGTATTTCTCAGGTCGGTCACTTCTTTTATTAAGTCATTCTTGGACGGTCAGCGATCCGAGCATCTTTATGTTTCAGAGCCTTGACCCGATCCTTCCCACTCAGTAATTGAGTTACCTTTCCTAGCAATACCCAACCACTCATCTCCAGCCGGCGGACTTGAAGACCGTACTGGAGTCCTTTTTTCAAGTTTAACAAAGGAAATTGTTGCATCGGTTAGGTTGGGTTAACTCCGCGTTGTCAAATCGAAATTTCGGAATTAATCTCATTCATTACCTTCCTCAAGTTTTTGTCTCGGCTTCTCTCACTTTGTCCGCGAAATTCCATATTACTTGATTAAAAGTTAATGCACGCTTACTAGTGATTTGTAGTCACTGGGAAACTTGTAGTTGCTATTATTTCATTTATTTCCAATTATGTTTCTTGGTCTGTGGCTTGTAGCCACAAAGTGAATTATAGTTATTACACGACTTGTAGTTGGGAAGCGGTGAGTCACAGCTGGGGGCACATTTTCTTGTTTAATTCAATTGTTATTTTATTTAAAAATTCAAATTAGTTCTTGCTGCATGTTCATATTTTTATAATATATAGTGGCTCGTTAGTCACATTAAATAACCTAAAGGTTATCATATTTTTGAAGACTCGTAGTCTTAATTAAATTTTAAAGAATAATCGAACCGTTTGTAACGGACTTTCGATCTACGCGGCAAGGTGACAGTCAGTAATAGGGAGTTTCATTGCTAACAACACTGGCAATTGTCTTGCTCATACGACTTCCATTCACGCGCGCCAAACCTCTCACTCGCGCTCACGCGGAGTATCGCATATCAATTCGACTCAACCATTTCGTTACGCTGAAAATTGGTTACGCGCTTTTCATTAATTGCGACGGCCAAGTTAAAATTATTTTACACAGCGTCGGTCGCAAATACTACTATATGATGAAATAGTACTATGTGCCATGGACGTGATATATAAATAAATCGTAAGTATAATAAGTTTATATGTTTAATAACTTAATAAACAAATTGAATGCTTGTCTTTTAAATAAAAAAAATTTAATGTGAAAAGTAAAAAAGTAAAGTTTAGTGGACGCAGTATCACATTGATAAAGTATACGCGTTGAGAAAATGTCCTGTCGGCGATGTATATTTATGATTGTATTGTCAAATTACGTAATATTACATTTTTTTAAGCTTTCTTTTAACGAAAATATAACATTCAATAGTGAAAGTAGTGACGATGATAACAATAATACGAACGATAACTTGCTTGGATTGAAATATTGTGATGTGGTGCGGTCGACCGCGAAGTGCTCATGCAATCGGCAGGCACCGCGCGCTCGCGGTGATACAGGGTGGTTGTATCCAACTCCGGAAAATTGAAAATAAACATGATTTTTAAGGGAGCCAGGCCGTTTTATTCAAAATCGGTGTGACTCGACTTTACAAGATAACGGAATAATCATTTCTGAAAAATAAAATAAATAAAAGAAACTTAAACTTACCGAGACATCGGGCCATAGGGCGCGCGGGTAGTTCGTGGTCGGGCACGTGAAATAACAATACAGGACAATAATCGGGCAAAATGAACTTTATTAAACTTAAGCCTAAACGCAGAATCTGTACAGGTTGCGGCTCGCCGGTGCGGCCGGAAAGAAATCTAAACTACATTAGATTCAATCTCGGAGCACAGCAAAAGTAAGTTATGAAGAACAGAAAAGTATTGTAATACCAGAAAAAATAGCGAGAGAGAGAGAGAAAGCTAAGCAGGGTTGCGCGGGAGTGAGGGGGAGGGCAAGCGCGGAGACACGTGCGTGCCAATTGGTCGGCCGGCCGCAACTCTGTCGGCGGTGCAGATTGTTTGAACCATACTAATCGGGGCTCGAACCGCTGGGGCTCGAGCACGGTCGCATTACCCACGACGACAGGTCGTCTGCATCCGAGAATCCTTGTCGTTGCCTAGCCACTCATCACGTGGCACGTTGGGGCTGAATCAACGTCGTCGTAGCCGAATGCACGGTTCACTCGCGGTTTTACACGTGCGCGGGTTCCGGCCCGTTATTAACGGCCCGGCGACTTATTTTTATCACGTTCCGCAGGCGATCACTACTTCCGTCTCGTTCTTCGGTTGCGGGGCGTATTCTTGTGGCGTGTCTTGCGGTGACGTTGGTGTCTCGAGAGAACAGTGTCGGGGCGCTGGCCGCAAGTTCAGTCGTTATGAGGTCCGCGACTGCGGGGCCGCGGGGCACCATCAAGTGACGGTGCGCCGCGAATTTTCAGGAAATCGATTATGCAATCGATATCCCGGCGGGCGCGATTCAAATTGTGCGGAGCCTGGGTCACGGAACATAGTGAGGAAAACTTTTCCTCATAACTCCTCCCCCCCCTTAAACGCGGCCTAGCGTGGTTCTCTCTTTCCGATAGCAATGCGGGTGTGCCCCAGATGTTCGAGTCTAGAGCCATCGCGGGGAGGGTGGCCGCGCCACTTCCTTGCCAGTTGTACGTGCTGTTCGAAACTCCAGCTGACGACAATAATATCGTCCAAGTACGCATATGCACGCGGGGCGAGCTCCGGACCGATTACCGTGTATAGGAGGCGCTGAAACGTGGCCGGGGTGACGAAGAGGCCATATGGCGGCAGGCGGAACTGGAACAGCCCCATTCCTGGAACAGAAAAGGCGGTTATCTCTCGGCTGCTCCCTTCCAATGGTAACTGGAAGTAAGCCTGGCTCAGGTCGATGGTCGACAGATAGTGTGCCGAGCGGAGCATGTCCAATATTTCTGTCATATTAGAGAGCGGGTACGCGTCCTTTTTGCATATGTCGTTGACGCGCCTGAAGTCCAGGCAGAACAGGTAGGCCCCATTGGGCTTTCGGACCATAACGACGGGCGTTGATCACTCGCTGGGAGAAGTTTCGATGACAATTTCTTGCAGCATCTTACGTACCTTCGCGTGCATGACCTCCAGCACCTTCGGCGAATACACGCGTATACGCTGCTTTGTGTGGCCTTGCGCGTCAGTACTCAGTACAAACGTTTAACAAGAAACAATTTAAAAGAAATTATAGTCTGAATAGCACAAGTTTTTAAATAAATATTTGTCTTTAGTAGTATCAGGATTGTTTAATTTAGAGATTAATCCACCGTGTTTTATATTATGAATTTGTGGGACTGTTGGAAAAATAAAATAAATTTTTTTACACCTCTTTTTTGTAATAATTCTACCTCATATTCATCCGTTTCCAGAACATTATCTATTTGACCAACGCATACTCCATTACTTTTCATTCTCTGATTCGCAAATTTCGAGAGAATAAAATCTTTTTCAATAAATTTTTCGTTATTTGATGATTCATTCAATTTTCTTATCTTGTTTCTTTGTGTCGACGTTTCAGCTTCCAATTGTGATGTTTGTAGTGGCATTTTTACAAGAATATTTCGAAGTTTTTCACCTCGTGGAACGGTAATAGTCATATCTGGCCGCAATGTTTCTAAATGAGCAATTATTTGTCTAAGTAGAGACGAAACATCCTCTTCAATATTCTCAGATGTGCCAGGTTATCTTTTCAGAAATTCTTGTCGATTGAGAGGAATGATTCCTGTTCTAAATCCAGCTTTTATGTTGTTTGACATGTTAGCTACGCCACCTACTGCTTCTTTTAAAACTTTTGGAAACATTGATTCCAGAAGAACACCACGATTTCGTTTTTTTCATTTCGTTTAAGCATCTTCGGTAGCTTTTCTTCAATGGGCCGAAAACAGCGACATCATTTGATTGTGTTAGATACGTACTATTGGGTGGTAACAAAATGAATTTGACGTTGTATTTTTCACACAAAGCTAGAACGTCCACAGTAATATGTAATGGTAAATTGTCGCCGATGAGTACCATAGGACCTTTAAGTTTAGTAAAGTAAGGTAAGCAAATATATTGGAACCATTCTTCAAACAGTTTCATATCAAACCATCCTGAGAGACTAAATCTATAAATTAACTTCGGAATACTATTTTCTGTCCATGTGTACTAAACATATTTTGAATTCTAAACTACAAATGGTCGTAAAACCTTTCCATCTCCAGTAGTACTTTAAATTATGTGAAGGTAGAATATCAAGCAATGAGGTTTCTAAATCATCAAAGAAATGATTCATCACTGAACTGTTTATTGCAGCTCTCGACCTTTCAATATTTAAACTCAAACGATCAGCAATATTCTTATTTCTCTTCAAAAATCTGATAATCTAAGATCATCCAGGTCGATTATTCGTGAAAGATGATTTTACGTTTTTGGAGTTTAAATAGTGTTGAACGATATTAGAAATATCACAGTGTGATAGTGTAAATCCCCATTCAGCACATAGCACAACAAGCACATAGCACAGCATATTCTATGAACTCATTTCTCCGGATACCAGATATCTCGTGTATGCTTTGTTTAATTCATCATGTAGTAAAACGTATCATGCAGTCTGTTCCAATTGCGAAGTTTACATCGGTTCATATGAAAAGTCTCAACGTAATTTTCATTGTCATAATTGCAACATAGACATAAATGTTGTTGAAACGTCATTCAGTAACTTTTTATCACTTTGTTTATAAAACAGCAAATAAAAAATTTAATCAATTGATATAACTTACATTATGATTTTGTAACCAAAGGAAGAGTTCATATTCTTGGCAATTTTGAAGATATTTATGACGATTTACTATATCGAAAAATAATTCTTCAATTGAAGGAAAAGATTGTGAATGATTATGTATGTGTTGTTTTTAACACTGACGGTGCTCCTGTATTTGAAAGCTCAAAGACTTCCATTTGGCTTATACAATTAATTATAAACGAGATAACTATTCAAGCCAGATTACAGTCACAATTTTTATGCGGACTCTGGTTTGGTGAAAAACCTGACATGAATGTGTTTCTTCTTCCTTTCGTAAAGGAAAAGAATCAACTTACGGATATTGGATTTTCATGTAACATTAATAACGAAAAATGACAAATGAATGTAATCCCTCTTTTCACCACTTTGAAAATTTCAAATATAATAAAAATGAAAAATGTGAAATTTTCAAATATTTCACACGGTGATTACAAATGGCCGAAAAAATAAAAAATTTGAATTTACTTATATATCGTCGAAAAGTAGATTTTTACAAAAAAGAAAATATTAGAAACAGTCACCCGGCCGAAATGGTGACTAATATGTATATATGCATACACTTATGTATACATATACTGGTCTTTCGGTGAACCTTGATAATCGAGCTACGAGCGACCATTAATACTGTTCGCGATCGAGACCGAAAAACCACCAAACCGGACATCGGAAATTAAAAATTATATTTCATTTTTGTAGTCTTTCTTTTGGAATATAAATAGAGAAATAAAATTCGTTAAAATAAAGCGGCCGTGTTGTTGTTTCGAATTTCCGACGCTCGTGACTCGGGGAAGTGCGAGGTATGGGACGTTGAATCCCCTCCAGAGGTGCTCCGAAAAGGCTGGGCCAAGGTGTGCGCAACACGCGACGAATGGCCGCGCAACGGCTTTAAAAACGACCGCGCGAAACGGTCGAGTCAGTCATCATTTCAAGTCAACATTTTAATGTTAAGTATTAACTCTCGCACGCTGCCGCCGTCTAATTCCAGTTGAGTTCTTCTGCGACATTGGTGACCCACTCTTAATCCAGGTTAGTCGTGGTGGATCTAATTTTGTGTGTCATAGTTTGGGACGGTCGGCGAAACGGGACAAGTTTATGTGTTTCAGAGCCCGCACCAACACTTCCTTTAAATTACCTGTCCTTTAAATCCATCTCATTCATCTCCAGCCGGCGGACTTGTAGTCCATACTGGAGTCCCTTGCTCAAGTTCAACAAAGGGCTTTTGCATCGGTTAGGTTGATCATTCCGCATGGAGTCGGTTGATTGACAATCGGTGGATAAAGAACGGGGTTTCTGTTACGTTGCTCGCGTTTTCTATTTCTTCAATTAATTTCAAATTACATTTTTCGTTTAGTGGATTACTCGCGTTCTTAAGTCTGTGGCTTGTAGTCACATCGTGGCTTGTAGTCATTAAAGATGTATGTCACAGTTTCGGGCGCGATTTGTTTCATATAAAATCAATTTATTGTATGATTAATATTAAATATTTTACTTATATAGTGGCTCGTTAGTCACTTTAGATAACCTAAGGAATTTGGTTATTTTAGAGACTCGTAGTCTTACAAAATTCCAAATAAACAATTTCTTAATTTCAGTTACGTATTAAATGATTATCTTCGAGCGCGACAATGTGACAGTCGACGGTTAGGTCTTTTCTTTATCGAACTCAGGCTCACTCACTTTCTCTCTCGAAGCATATCCATACTCGCGATACGCACTCACTCGCGCTTACGCGAAGTATCGCTTAACAATTCGAATCGACCGTTCCATCACGCTAAAAAGTGGTGATGCGATCTTCAAAAATTGCGTCGGCCAAGTAAAATTTATTTTACACAGCGTCGGTCGCAAACGAATACTATAACACGAAAAGAGTGAATAAAGGTATTTACACCTGCCTTCTTTCAGAGTGGTGAAACGAGCTTGGTTGTGCAAAATCTTCTCGAAAGAGTTGAGTTTGTTTGACTAGTAGTATATAAAGAGCGGTCAACTTAATGCCTTCAAGGCGTTTGAGGCAGTGTACATCCAGCCTTACTGATGAGTTCACGGATGTACATTAGGATGATCCTTAATATGGTCGAAGTTTTATTTTGCATCCAACACCCCCTAAAATGATTCCTAATATAATAAAAAAAATTGAAAAAATATTTGGAGCTTTTAATTCTGAGGAGAAACCGTGCCTGTAAAAGCTTTTCGGTCAAAAATGCGAAAAAAAAGATTTTCAGTCATTTTTCAAGTATAACTCAGCAATTTTGGAAAATTTTAAGTGCTACTGCTTAACATTTAGATCCCTGTATCTCCTCTGCAATCCCAAAAGTGGACATTCTATTTAACAAACTTTATCCAACATTTCAGAATTTGTAACTTGACCTTGTCTCACTTTGAAAAAAAATTATTTCATCATTAATATTTTAGTGCAAATTTCCATTTACTTTAATTCGTCTTAATAATATCAAATAGTTATATACATAATTTTTTTTTAAAAAGTAATAGTATCCGTAATGAAAATATAAAGCATGAAAACTGATTTGTTTGTTATTTTCCAATTTGAAAAAAATCAGCATTACATTTTACTATGAAGAAAATATTTGTTAAGTACTTCTGTATTTCAAAAAACAACATTTCATTTTTCCTCTAAGATGGCATTCAAATTCTCAGTAATTTAATGAGTTTAAACGCAAAAAAAGAAACATTGTTACAAGAGTTATCATGATCATTTTTTTTTTTATTACGGGATATTACGTAGAGAAAGAAAATGGTAGTAACCGCTCTTCAGGCCGAAAGTTCCACTTCGTACCTCTCTTACGGTGTATAAAACGTCATACATAACTGGGGCTCAGTGGCGCACGAGGCTGTGATATACTGTTATATAATATACTAATTGTTTTAGAATATAACACAAATGATCCATAGTGCATTTTCTTTTTATTTAAGAAACTATTATTTTGTATATCAAATAAGACAATAAATGTAATAAATAAATCTCATTCACTACAAAAAGAAGTCTCTTATAAACTACTTAAATTAAGAAGATTGGTAGTTTGAAATTATTTTAAATAAGAAATTTCACCAAAACAAGTAGTTTAAAAATACTAAACTTCTTATTTCAAGTAGTTTGCAAGAGACTTTTTTTTCTAGTGTTATACTTTATTGATTTATAAAATGAATTATATGCTGTAAGCGTAAAATATGTGGAAAATGACATGAATAAATTGAGATATAAATTATAAAAATGATTTATTTTGTTAAGGTGAGACAAAGTAAATTTTCTAAATCAAAATGGTTAGCAGTAGTAGGGGGGCCACCATGGGCCAGCGAAAAAGTCGCCCCTTGTCCCATAGTGCCCCCTTCCAACCTCTCTACCACCCCTCACCCCCTAGCACCCTCACCCCTACCACCCTTCCCCTCAACCGATGGTAGGAAATAAAATTAAAATATAATTAATAGTAAAAAAACGGTTTTCGCGCGGTCTCGATCCCGAGTCCCCGGCGTGATAACTCAGCGGTTCTGACCACTGAGCTATGACGTGTCATTACGGGAGAGATGTTTTAGAGCTACTTAACAGCTCTCTCCGTGATGACGTAGACTCGGGGGATGATCGCGCGCGCGCGCTTGGGGTAAGGGACCCTTCAGAATGAGACGCGCACGACGTACGCCACGCCGTTTTCCCATTTAAATAGCATTGGAGCTCAGCGTTGCGTACGCTCAAACGCAGTCATTCTGAAGGGTCCATAAGAAATTAGCGATCGCCGGCCGGGGACGCGTGCGCGCGAGCGCACGTTCGCAAGAGGAATGCGCGGAGGGCGGGCGGGATACGCGAAACTCGGGGGACCGTCGTTTGCGCATGCGCACGCTCTCGTTCAAGAAAACAGCAGCAGCCGCCGATCGAGGACGTGAGCGCGCGCGCTCGCTCGAGGAACTGCGGCCGCCACTCGCGCATGCGCACACGCTCGCTCGAGGAACTGCGGCCGCCACTCGCGCATGCCCACACGCTCGCCCGAGAGACAGCAGACGCCGAGTTTACGCGCGCGCGCGCGCGCGCGTACGAACGAATCTCGAAGCGATTCGGCTTTTCTCGCCGCGAAAACGTGCGAGCGGTACGCCGCGCACGCCAAGGATTTAGCGGGCGCTGCATAAGGGCGCATCACGGTGCACGCATAGCGCGAACACTAAGGCCGCACGCAATGCGCGCGACCGCTAAAACATTACCCCCAAAAAATTTAAATTATTTATGATATTAAAAATTTATGTAACTGAAGAATGAAACGTTTCTTTCTGTAAACGTTTTATCAAAATTTTTCGAACATATTTTTTTGTCACTTGTAAACATAATTCAAATCACTTTGATGAAACATTTCAAACAGAAAACGTTTCATTCTTCAGTAACATTAAAAATTTGCTTACTTACATTAATTGAATAAAAAGAATTTGATGAGAATTTAATAAAAAGGGGTGGTAAACGAAATTTTTAAACTTTTAATCAGTACTTACATTTTTCTGCAACTAATCCCTGCCTTTTTCTGCACTAATCGGTGCCTAGTACTTGAGGGATGGCTGCAAAAACCGCGACCGGCGGGGTGTAGCGGTGTTCGAAAACGTCGATCTGATCGACGGGGGGTGGTGGACCGCTATGATAAAATTCCGCCTTAGCCGGAGCCGCGGATCGCGAAGCCTAAAAAATTTTCGGTTCCAGGAACTCCCGTACCTTTTCCAAGTTTTTTAAATGAATAGCCCGCACTATTGGGCCTTGGAATTCATTTTCGTCCCCGTACTCGCAGAACACGTTTCCCCACTCGTCCTTGTTGATGGCACTCGCGAGCTTTAAGTATCGGCGCACATGACCGTCGTCAATGTCAAAAATCGCGAATTTAACGTTAAATTTAAGCCGCAAAATTATTTCTGTCAACGCCTCTTCTTTTGTAAAATAGGTCCACCCGCGCGTGATGTGATACTCACTACAACGTTTTTTTTAAAAGCTCGCGATGAGCACCGAAATAAATGTACCGGCTCGGGCGCGGGCACCCTATGTACCGGCACATAACGAAACAGTGTCGCGCGCTAAACTAACTCTTAATGTACGACAATTTACATTTTCGAAGCGGAGATTTTAAAACAAACGACGTTTGCAAATTATTGTCGGGTTTGTCGCGACGATTATAAACACGGGGGTATTTGGTTCTGTATGCTAGATATACGATATAGCGTTGTTTTTCAGAAGCGGATGAATGTTTCTCCGAAACAGAATGCTTCCCGAAGCGCGATAGTCTTACCTCGGCGTTACAGATCTCGCGAAGCAGAGGCAAATAATTAACGATATATTTTATGAACAACGAATTTATATACTGAATTTTATAAAACGAGTTCGCAGACCACTGTTTAAAAAAGATTCTGACCATTATTAGGTTGTAATGAAAAACAGAATCAATATTTACATTATTAAAGCATGTATAATGACTTTCTTAACAATTATATAATTTTATTTACAATAAGATATTTACAATAATGAATTTTTACATTATATACGTGGAAAAGTGTATTATGTGTGCTTAAGAGCGCTAAACAAGTTTTCAAATTCGTCGATAATGGCGCCGTCTACAATAATACCAATTTTTATTAACTCTACAAAAACAGGAATTGTACATACTAAACCTATATAAGTGTATACGGGGAATAAAATGCTATCCCAATCAAGGCCCAAGAAATACATATGAAAAAATTATTTTATACGATTAACGGCGGCATGATCGGTTTTACATTTTTCATTTTTACAATCTTCGAAGCATGTTTGAAACATTCTGTTCGTGTTGTGATAAACATCGTCGCTAACGTCTTTTCTCAATACATATATGATCTAATAAAACTATATTTACCGTAACATTCTAATTCGTCCGTCATGTCTCCCAAAAAATTACCTGTCGGAGGGTCATAAGCATCGAGCCTACTAATATAAATTACGCTATCTGTGTCGTAATAAAGAACTCGCGTGTCAAGTGTCTCGAGATAAGAATATAGTTTCAAACGCGCTTGAGCAGTCGTATAAGACGCGATCACGACGTTTGTATTTCCCA
>JABFOV010006217.1:0-10977 GCA_022817685.1 Aradophagus sp. ZL-2020
CTACACGATACACGTGACGCATGTGATGGCAATATAAGTGTATATAGAGACGACGAGTATATGTCACTCGACCAGTCATACGATACACGTGAATTGTTGTTTTCACTGCATCATGGCATTATTACGCTTTCTTCCTTTTTTTTTTTTATTATGGTGAACGGAGGAAGCAGACACAAGAATTGTTGAGCTTTAGAGGTTTTGCAAAGGAAAAATTGATAAAATTTTAAAAATAAAAATATTTTTTTTTTTTTTTTTTTTTTTTTTTTTTTAATAACGCCATAATTGTATGTACTATTAAAGTATGGTTATTTGACCTTGTTTTCAGAGTTATACTATTTCTGCTTTAAGAAGCACCACTATTTCCTCAGTGTAATCCTAAATTAAATGTATTTAAATTATCCCAAAGACATTGCAACTAGACTTATAGAGTCTATGTAAAACTTCAAAGGAATGACAGATTTTACATCGTTTCTTTTACATAATTTTGCATAATTAATTTTTACACAAATATTTAACATATTAAACAAAGATGATTTCACATAAAATGAATTTGGAAGACATTATTACTGTCATTAACTACAAAATAATTTAAATGAAATGCAAGTAAATATTTAAATAAAATTAAATATTTTAAGTCATAAATATATGTTTGTAACATTTAAAGCATAATAAGAATTCACCGTAATGAGAATTCAATAATTATTCTTGTTGCATTTGTCTAGGAATTCTTACAATTATAAAATTCTTTTTGTCTTGTTTAACTTTTTATATTAATCCAGTAGTATCTAGTTGTATGTTGAGAAAAATATAAATTATTTTTATTTAAAAATATTAATATTTAAACAAATTCTACTTTTATGTAAAATTAGTAAAATTAAAAAAAAAACACAAAGAAAATTAAAGTCATTTAAAAAAGAAATTCTATGCATAAAACAATAACTGTAATAAATTAATAAAATAGGACATCCATTGTCCTCGTCAATTCAAATTAATTTAAAAATATAATGAAAACTAAAGCAAACTTTTACTTTATTTTAGCTTCGATTGCATTTTATCCAATACTTTATTTCTGTTTATTGATTTTCTTTGATGAGAAAAAACATAAATGTCCAAAAATTTCAAACATTTCAAAAAAAGAAGGCTATAGGCACTCGGTAATCAAAGCATCATTGAAATACATTCATAAATTGCTGAAATCTGAATTCATGAATGTGATCCAATAATTGTGCAATTACCAGATAATAGTGGATCAATGCTTTTTCACTATTATACAAAAGCCAAGAAAAATCTGGCTAAAAGATCTTAAGATTCCATAAAAAAGCTTCAGTTCAATGCGATGCCCTGAATCCACGAGCTGAGATCACTAGTCTCTTCGCAGCTAATGCTTAATTGTTGTTTGTCTTGCTTTTGCCTGGACTCAAGGAGCGCCTGCGCGGCCGTTCTGCCACTCAGATAAGCACCATGAACGGTGCTATAAAAGGAAGAGTGTGTGTGCTCGCCGGCGAACGCGACTTTGAGCATCTTTGGGTCATTTGGATCTGGCAGTGGATTCGCCAAAATCTCGATGTCTTCCGCACTTGCTCCCACAGCTATCGCCGTGTACGAACCACGCGAATACGGTCGTAAGTGCCACCTGGTAAACACGCAGTTTTTCGGCGCTGGTACAAATGGATCGTTGAGAAACCGGCGCAGAATTGTTGTGCAGACATCTGCAATCTCAATTGAATTCAAACCCTCCATGTACTCAGCCGCGCGGCCAGATATCCAAGCTAGCAGCAGTGTCTCAGAGATTTTGGTAAAAGAGTAAATCTTTCTGTACCAGAATTTAGCAACATTTTGCTTATCCTCCGCATCAAGACCCCGATCGTCCCAAAGTAATAGTATTTCGGAAACGCCAGGATTGAGAAAAGGTCGCTCATACTCGAGGAATATTTTGTCAACAGTGCCGAACAAAAGTCGTTCAAGGGCTTTTTGCTTGTCATCGGGTAGAGGGGGTTCGAAAAGTTCTTGAGATTTGTCTTTAAGAACACCGAGAGGCACAGTGACGACAATTTGCTCGGCAGTAAATTGTTTTCCGTTTGCGCAGTGCACTTCGACAAGGTCACATGGGTAATTTTCTTTAGTTATACCTGTGTTCGCCCATCTAAAGAGAAATATGTCATTATATTATTGATCACATGAATTTTTTGTTATGATAAATAACAATATATGTAATGCTGTCATAATGGAAATAGATGACAATGTAAGCAGTGATTTTAAAAGAAATTTTACAAGACAATGATGTCTGATAGGTAACAAGTGTGGTACATATGTTACTCTAAAACTAATTTCATTAATATTGTTTCGACTGAATTTGTTACCTAATTTTTGTGACTACGTGTCGCGTCAATATATTTGATTTTGGTATATGTTTCGATACTGGGCCCAAAATTGCACTGTAACCATCAGGGAGACTGACATTGCCTCCTTGCAATTCCGCATAAGAACCCATTTCCAACAAATCAATGTCATTCATACTATCACAGCCAGTTATACAAGTTTCTCTTTTGAGTAAGCAATCGAATAACAGTTGTCGCACTTTCCTATCTTGATCTGGCAAGTTGGAAAGATACATATCTGCCTCCAATGCTATGTGTTCACCAACACTATTAATGCCTTCTGGTGGACTGTACGAACTTAAAAAGTATTCTTCGCAACGCCGTAAAAAACAAACGTAGGCCTCATAGATTTCTTCTAAAATGGAAAACGGCAACTGTTTGCCGTCTTCCATCGCAGCCACTACTTTGTGGGGTTTTGGGACACGAATAATATCGACTAATCCATGTGCCATGGCCAATTCAAACATTGGATTGCCAAGAACTCCATGGATCCAATTTGCTCCTAGTTCCACTTTTTGGTCCCCTAAAAGTTATAATAAATGTTAATATCATAACTAAAATTATGTTCTTATTCAATAGTGAATCATTGTAATCATTCAACTAAATTTCAATTTACTTACTTAAACTGGTAAATAAAAAATGTAAAATATATTCAAGAATGAAATTGTACCATCACAGAGAAGCACTTACATTTAATGACACTTAAAAAAAATTTTTTTTATGAATGAAATCAATTTATCTGAATCTAATGTTGAATATAGTTTTGAAGTAATATTTTCATAATATTTAGAAAATTATATCTACTATTTATGAATGATGATAGAAGAAAAATATAAATATATAGATAATTAATAAGAAATATATTTGTTTTTTAAATTATAATTTAATTTATTTCAAACATGAAATTTTCACGAAATGTTGTGAAAATTAACTGTCAAAAAGTGACGTTTAAAGGGCAATAATCACAGTAACGGATATACCATTACATTTTTGACAACAAAAATAAACATTAACATAAATGAAGTAAGTGTGTTTTGTTTAGAAAAAGACTAAAAAGAAAGAGTAAAAGTAAGAAAACAGATGACAGTCAGTGGCTGAAAGTCACTGGGCAAAAACGTAAGCATAAATCGTCAAATTGGAGCAGAAGTAATGGGCGACAAGGTTAAGTCGTACCTATGTGTTTGGACACGATACGACCGCCTATGTGTCCGCTGGCTTCGAGGATTAAAAAGTCGGGTTCGGAGTTTTTAACAAAATGATTGGCGGCGGCCAGGCCAGCCATCCCGGCGCCGACTATAAGGATTTTACATGAATTACGGTCATCCACGGACTCGCTTGTGGATGCCGCCATATTCACGAAGGACTGTGTTTTTGCAGACGACAGACAAGACATAGCTTAGGCGTTTCATAACAAAACGGCGCTGCCAATGTCTTTTTTTTTTCAAATCGACTTTCTATCCAACCAATTCAAAATTATATAAAATCTCTGTTAGAAATTCTAATTCAGAACCCTTTTTACAAAACCTATTATTGAAATTATTAGATAAATATTAACCAATCTAACAATGAAGAAAATATGATTTCTATTAAAGACTGAATCAAGTTAAGCCTTAATAAAAATAAAATTCAGTCCCAAACGACGTGAAACAAAGCAGAATACAAAGAAGAACAATAGACGATAAACAATCATCAAACAACTGTTCTTCTGTTTACTCAATAATGACACTAACAATGTTTAATCTAATCTAATCAATTTAAAATTAAGAAGTCGCCTGCAAATAGTAACAATTATTTGCGTTTGACACATGCGCAGAACAACGGCGAACTGACCTTCGCGTCGTCGAACCTGGCATTTCAGTCGCGCCCGGCGTTGAATGAGTAAATAGTAATAAACGCGTCGAACGTCAGAGGAGTTTGTTTCGTCGAGTTGCGAGCAGCTGTTGGGCAGAGGTTATGTGCGTCCAGTGCTGCAGCGAATCGTGACATCCCATTATCATGTCGAAGGAGAGTAATAACTTCAACGATGGAACGCGTCGCGGCAGTTGGTCGAGCGGCCTCAGGAAGAGGCTCAGCGGTTCCCGCGAGTCAGACAAACACGCACCAATCCATGTCTCGCGCTTTGAGAGCGTTGACTTTGACGTCCCCTGTCAACAGGTCCATTCGACCAAACAATATCAAAAATCATTGAAAGGTACTCTGCCAAAATTTACCCTTCATATTTCCAACACTGGGCAAAATTATGCATTTTTCTGTTACCTGTCATCGCATGTTGCATCTCTGTTGATTTCATTATTGGATTACATTTACCAAAGTCCAAAGAATAATAACACATTGCACATTTTAATGTGTGACAGTGCTTGGCACATTAATTGTTGACATTAGAACCTAGTAAAGTTTTTATTTTATTTTTTTCCTTTTCATGTTGCCATTTGTACGTCTTTGCTTTCTTTTCGCTAATGTGTGATTCTTCTTTATTTAAAAACAAATTCGTCATTGCTACAAAATATCAAAAATTTCCTGCCGATGCCAGTCATTTATACAAAATTCTTGAGTACTTCTTTTTTATTTAGTGTTTTCTTACAATTCAGTCAACTTTACTTCTTTCTTTCTAATTATTCATGAAATTTCCGTAAACTTTGTTTCTAGATGTGTCGTTTTTCAAGTTTTTAAAGACAGAGTTAACCAGGGGTTATCGATTGGAGAACGATGAGGAAAGATTTTCCGCGCGAAGGGAAAAAATATATTCATTTCTGAAGATCCCCAGAAAAATGGAAATATTTATGACGTATGGATTTTTGCAAGTACGTACATTTTGTCTGTTCCGGAGTACTGAATGAAAGAAAAATCAATGTAAGCACTGAAGAAACCGGTTTGTGCAATTATATAATTGGAAACTAAGACAAGTTTTCATCTAATATCTCTTTTCATTATTTCACTAATTCTTATTGAAAGCATGAAAGTCGAAGAGCAATTTTCCATTATTAATGTTTAGATAGTGATTTGAATATGATGAACTGCTCTGCCAAAATTGTAAACGAAGTTAAATTTAAACAATTCTTTAAAGAAATATGATTTGCCAATAATTATATACTTATATCTGCATAATTTTTGCTTATTTTATCTTCTTTCATCAAATAAAAATTTCAGTGATATGACACTTCATGTAATTTAATTTAAAACAATCATAAAATTGGAATAAAAATTAAATGAATAAAATGTATTAAATCATGAAAAAATTGAACAATTTTTAGTTAAGTATTTTATTTCGAGACTTAATCTGTAATATTTTTCTTTTTTCTGTTATACTTTGTGAACATTTTATCAACGTTTAATAACAATCTTGGATTATTACTATTAGTAGATTACTTAAAATTGTTACTACATATTTCTTAACACATTTTTCAAAGGAAAATTATTCAATTTTTCTTTTCATTTGTAATTAAAAATATGTATTAAAATCGTCTCATCTAATTTTCCTTTTATTTTCAGTGTGCCGATTCTTTCTTATTTGTGTATACTTTTTTACCTTTGCGGTTTATGATGGCTTTGTGGGCTGTGATCACAAGACCTTTAGCATATTTTTTTAGGTCAGTAACAAGAATATATATATGAAAAAAATGTTAAGCTATTTTTAGTTATATAAATTTATATTCAAGTAATACATTTTAAATTATTTTTTTAAAATTTGTAATTCTGTATGATTTTTAATAGACTTTTTCATTTTAGGGACAAGAGAATAAGACGCAAAAGCGAACAATTATTGAGGCCTGCTGAAATATGTGATTTATTAAAAGGCGTAGTTGTGATAGGCTGCTGGATGGCCACGTGGAAAGTGGATACTTCTGTGATGTATCATTTAGTGAAAAGTCAATCTGTTATAAAGTTGTATATTTTTTTTAACATATTAGAAGTCGGTGATCGACTGTTTAGTGCCTTTGGACAGGACATTATAGACGCATTATTATGGACAGCTACAGAGCCAAGATCAAAATTCAACTCATCCCGTTCGCAACACTTGGGAACTATACCTCATTTATTTTTTGCTCTTGTTTATGTCTGTATCCTTTTATTATAATTCTAAGCATTCTATATTCACTACAAGTATGTAAGAATTTCATTAATGAATCAAATTAATGAGACTCCAATGTATAGATAATCATTTTTTCCTTAATACAATGATTAAAGTGCTTCATAGCATACTGGTGCTTTTTCAAACAACCACTTTAAATGTAGCTATTAACAGCAGTAATAAGGCCTTTCTCACAATCATATTGTCAAACAATGTACGTGGGTATCAAATGATATTTTACATTCACTCTGTAACTTGTATAAAAAAGTTGCTTTCGCACATCAATTTTACATGATGATTTTCATTTCCAATCGTGAAATGTAATTAATTGTATTTTTATTTTAAGTTTGTAGAATTGAAAGGTGCTGTGTTCAAGAAATTTGACAAAAACAACTTGTTTCAACTAGCATGTGCTGACGTAAGGGAACGATTTCATCTCACCATGCTGCTATTGGCTGTTAGTTTACAAACTATGAAAGAATATGCATGGCGAGCTGATCGTCTTGCGGTACTTTTACCTGACTGCATCATGCTACTCTTTGCAGAAGTCCTCGTGGATTGGGTAACGTTATACATCTTATTTAAATCTCCATATTGCACTGTAAATTAACTAGCCTTGTTAAGAAAAGTCAAAAAGTTAAAACATTTATTTCTGTGACAAAAAAAAAAATCTTTATTGCAATGAAAAAGTATGAATATTAGGTTTTATCTAATACTATTTTTACTTTTCTTAACTTTTATTAACAAATCTAAAAACGACAACTCGAGTAAAAAAAAAACCAAATTTTTGCAGGTCAAACATGCGTTCATAACCCGATTTAATGAGCTAGGATCGACCGTTTACCGTGAGTTCACGGTAAATCTAGCCTACGACATGGCTCAGACACGACAAGAGACCGCATTCTCAGACCCATCCGACTTAATTGGGCGTCGGATGGGTTTTATTCCTTTACCACTAGCTGTTGCTGTGGGTCGCGTACTTTCATCTACAATCACGCCCTCTCTGCGAGCTGCGGACATTATCCTTTTACTACTGGTCTACTTCATTCTCGTCACTCTTCGAATACTTAATAGCCTTATCATTCTTGGCAACGCCTGCGACATAATATCTTCGCACGCTGAAAATGAGTGCGACCTGCAATCTGACATGAGTAAAAATTCCAAGAAGAAAGAATCAAACGATCCAAATCTTGGTACTACCATTTTCTCTAACAGTGCAGTCAGTTTAAACAACGTGTACTTAAACGATACAATGTTGCAACAACCTTTGCCCCCAGTGCAGAACAAAGAAATAACGCGAAGTAATGACAACATCGTGATTCTATCCAAAAATGTAGGGCGCGCTGACAGCGAACCAGTGCTTCCACAGTGACCAAGTCAATGGTCATTGTTACATCTTGTACATAGTCGTTTTAACACTGTACATAATATACATATAATTATTTGAGTTTTTGTTCTTTATATTAATGTTGTCTCTTGCGAAAAATTTGTATCTGGGAGTCAATTAGATTTTGCAATAAATCAGGCACAAAGCAGACAGTCATTTTTTGAAAGGGTTAATATTTTATCGAGTGAAAATTATAAAGCTCGCGGTGAAATTAATAAGTTTGAGGTTTTAATTAGAAAAAATGAATATATGAATGATCCTTAGAATTGTTAATGAATGAGGAATATGCCTTGAGAGGACTTCATTATTTTAGATAATTTTTGATTGGAAACTTTTTATACATTTTCAATTTAAATAAAATAGTAAGAGGAAATTCTTGTCTACCATAACGCCATCTGGAAGATAAACCGATGTGGTTGTAGTTCCTCACTACTTTTTTTTTCTAATCCTTTTTTTAGTGATACGCCTACTACAAACGTTCACTTAAAAGAAGATAATTTTGAGACAATTTGAAACTTGTTTGTCTTATTATAAAGATCAGATTAAAACATTTCTTAAATGAGTTTTAGTTACTCAGTAGAATAAATCTGTTTTGTTTTTTGTATTGATTTGACTTTATAAAATACGAATTGATTATTTCAGTTTTGTGGTAAAAAAAATTATTATAAAATAATGACTTGCGAATTCTACTAAAAACATAAAAATAAAAACGTATAAAATTTGTAAAATTTTTATTAAATTTTTTAGACTATAAATAAATTGAATTATCAATTTTAAATTCAGTCAGCAAATCGTCTTCAATTTGCTGTAAAATATCATTCTATATTTTTTTTCCTGAATTTAACTTGAAATTAATAGAAATCCAAATTTATCTGAAAAATGTTGCAATTTTTTGCTAACAGGAAAAAGAACTTTTTTTTACCTGAACGCTTAGAGGGCAATGTTCTTTTATTTTTATAAAATGTAAATTTGATACGCGAATTAAGTTAATCATTTGATTGTTATTATGTTGATAAAGTAGAATTGCACACAATTCTTGATAAGTTGTTAAAGGTTTTTTAAAGACTGATTTCTTACGTCAGGATCGCATAGCATGCCATTCTGAATATTTACGGCTTATTTATGAAACATTTAATATCCACAATGAAAAACCATTTTTAATAGCTTGACTTAATACAATGTAAAATTGTTACGTTGCATTTTCACTGCAAAAAAATGATTTTGGATAAACTTGAAATTAATACACAAATAATGTAAAAAAAGTTTGTATTAAATTATGATATTAATCTTAGGAAGACCATCGCTACTAACCAAATAAGTTTATTTTGTTGCAAATTGTCATTCTCACGATATATCCAAAAATTGTGACGCGTTTAAGTTAATTATGAGACTTTTTTATTTAATTTACTGTGTGATCCAAACATATAGAATTTTTTTCTTTAATTGTGTTATAATTTTAGGTTTATTTAAAAGTATACAAAAAGCACAGGGTGTTGAACATTACAATTGTATATACCAGTTTACCATGTTAAAAATGAAAATTTAGAAATTATTGCTGTAAAAATATACATCGGCCATTTGTCATTGTCAACAAATGTATAGAATTTATAATTTCTTAATGAAAAATAAAAATAGTTGCGAATTTTAAACTTTTCTAATCTTGGTCTTCATTGCAGAATCTTTATAACCTTTTAACCAAGACTACTTTTTTCATTACAATTACATATATTTTCATATAGGTTCAAAAGTATTGAGTAAAAATTTAAAAAAAGTTCTTTACTTTCCTTCTATTTAAGTGTACAAAAGTGTACAAGTGTACAGAATTTGTACAGATATATTTAGATAAGTAACATGCACTGGTTATCATGGTTATTGTATTGTGCTATTCAAAAACAAGTGTTCTTTTTTTAAGTCTAAGACAACAAAAGCGTCTCAATTCAAGACTTAACCAAAAGTTCTTCATTTAAGACAAATTTGATGACTAAGGCTTTAAAAGTTTCTCAAAATCAAACTTATTTTTGCATCATGATGCAACACAAAATAATACAGATTTAAATCACAATTTATTATTTGACCTTGAAATAATGAAACCTATATTTATTTTTGTATAAAAAATTATTTGTATAAATACAGGTGATGCATCATAAGAAAAAAGGGTATGTTTGCACCTAAGTAGCCGCGACCGTTTCTGCCACCGAATTGTGAACGACCGCACCACCAAAATAGCTGATCCATTGAAATACAACTTAATAGATTTTTATCAATTTTAATTTCTGACTATGGGGTGTACTAGGTGATAATCGATCACACGAGTAATCATTTAAGAAGTGCACCACCCCTATAAGCAAATAATATTAAATAATATTCTAGGTATCTACTACGAATTTTATAATATTCGAAGTAGATTCTTAGGATATTATTCAATATTATTTGCTTATAGGGACGTGATTTCCGATAACCCGGGTCATCGTCAAGGAAGTGCAAAGGGTGATTTCTGATGACCTAGATCATCGTCAGGGAAGTGCATCAGGTGATTCCCGATGATCCGAGTAATCATCAGGAAAGTGTACCAGGTGATTTCCGGTAACCCGGGTCATCGCAAAGGAAGTGCACTAGGTGATTTCCGATGACTCGTGTCATCATCAGGGAAGTGCACCAGGTGATTTTCGATGACCCGGATCATCGACAAAGAAGTGCACCAGGTGATTTTCGATGACCCGGGTTTTCGATAACCAGTCTCGATTCGGCAGCCGTAACGGCCGGAAACGCCTGCTTACATGTGAACGCATATGAAAGATGAAAAAGTTTAAAAAAAATATAATAAAATAATTTCAATTATTTTATTATGTATTTGAAATGAAATGTATTTGAATATTTGTATTTGAAATGTATACTATTGGGCTTCTGCCTGTTAAATAAATAAATAAATAAATTTGATCTTGAAGTAAATGTGTTGACCCATATAAATATCGTATATATTTTTTACATACCTTACATACATTTTTTTTGTACGAAAAATAGTATATTTCTGCCGAGGGCGCCACCGGCGCCCGAGACTTGAACGTTGTTTTTCATTGCGCGGAGAGCGGCGAAAAGTGAACTTTTCGCTCCGCGCCTCGAATAGTTCACCTTTTCGCCGCTCT
>JABFOV010006218.1:0-10974 GCA_022817685.1 Aradophagus sp. ZL-2020
CCGGACATGTCTTCACTGTAAGCTTCTTGCCCGTTTGTTGAAAAACACTTTGAAAAGCAGTCCAAAAAGGATTGTCATTCAAACTCGATGCAACGACTTTGGCGTTTTTTTCCTTGAACTCTATTCGCACACCTTCACCAGCGTCTTTGCACCAGCTGACGAGCATCGCCTCAACTTCATCAAAATCGCAGGTGGAGGGAAGTCTCATATCAAAACCTGCTGTTAGAAGATCTGGTAGAATGTTGTGTCGATGACCTCCCTGTAAAAAGTTGAAATTTGAAATTTTTCAAAAAAAAAAAACCAACATACAAAATTGTAATTCTAGTGGCTCCTGTTTAGTTTTCTGAGAAATCATCATTGGAATCTAAGATGGTGGTGTAACTGTTAACAAAATGGCGGATCTAAGAGTACTTAAATTTTGCATTTTCTTCAAATATTTGAAAGTGATATTATAATATTTTCTATATAAATCTTTTAGAAAAAAAATTAATTTGAAACTACATCTTTGTATTCATATCATGACACAAGATGGCGCATAGCAAAAATTTAAATTATCACTTCGAAATACTTTATGTTACATTCAAATTTTAAATTATATGATATAACAGTTATTAAATACATCTTAAAGGACCTTGACTAGTGTCAAATTTGCCGAGACCAAACTCTCGAGGTTTGCCAGACCCTCCTCGACCTTTTTTTTCTGTTCCCTCCTGAATTTGGAATACCGGTTCAAAACAACCTGCAACTTTTGGCCAGCGGTATCGTCGAGTAATGAAGAACTATCACCCGATTTTCCAGTACAATGGATCATCACTACCCAATTGGTTCGCTCGTCATTAAATGCAACATAACTATCATCTGGAGTGGTCATCCCTTCATCCAATGCAAACCCGATGTTCAGGTCTAAAAATGTTTTGTGCTTCACCAAGAGCTTCATCCCGAGGATCCCACCGATTTCCTCGTCTGGGACGAAACCTACGTGGATGGTTCGTTTCGGTCGGTAATGGTTGTGTTTTAAACGGCGTATAGCTTCAAGGTACATGATACCAACGCATTTCATGTCTTGGGCACCTCGAGCGTAAATGTTCCCTTGGGAGTCCATGTGGGCGTCGAAGGGAGGATAGGTCCATTTTTCCTGGAAGATGATTGATGGATGAATTAATTTAAGTAATTGCGAAAGAATTAAAAGCTCTCCTTAGCAAAAAGAAAAATATATTGTTAATACATTAACAATAGATTATTTTTTAAAAATATACTACAAATATATTGTCATTATAGTATTAATATATCAATAGTATATTATTAGTATATTAATAGTATATTTTTAATATATGAATACTATATTATTAATGTACTATATTTTGAAGTTTCTGTACATCTATATAGCTGGCAATATATTGTCAATATATTATTAATATATTGTCAGTACATTGTCAATATAATATCAATATATTATTAAATTATTTCTGGTTTGTTTTCAATATAGTGACAATACACTGTCTGAAATATATGTTTGCAGTTTGGAATATATTGTCAATATGATGACGGTGTAATGTCAATATACTAATGAATATTTCCCAGTTGCTACAAAATATTAACATTCTGACCATAGCCTGCGATAGCTTAATGGTTGAGGTATAATGCTGTGATTCATTAGGTCGTGAGTTCGATTCCTCAGCATTAAATTTTTTTCAAACTAATATTTGATGTTAAAATACAAATTACGGTTAGAAATAAAATTATAAAGCGTTCTTTACAAACATATAATAATAGAAAAAAAAAATTTAATGAAAATAATAAAATTCATTTCAATATATTAACAATGTACTAGCACTATATTGACAATATACTATTAATATATTTTTAATATACTATTAACATTATGTTAATACACTGTTATTAAATTGCGTTTTCAATATATTCTTAACATATTGACAATATATTTTTCGTTTTACTAAAATGAAGTTTTTAATCATATGGGATAATATACCACTCAGGTGAAAAACGTATAAAATCCATAAAAGAAAGACTCTTTCAAATTTTTCAAGAAGTAAAGTATATATCTCCAAAGTGAAGGTCAAATGAAGATGAGGGGTCTAATTTGAATACGTACGGAAGACAGATCTGTTTTCATTTTTTTATCTGTCTGTATTAGCTGCTATATTTTAAATCCTAGTAAAGGAGGGACTATTTTGATGTTTTCAACAAAAAAGGGTTTGTTTTAACTGTCGCACTTTAATACCTAGTGAAGAAGAGTCTATTTCAAATGCATAATAAAAATAGGTCTGTTTTGTTTTTCTCACAAACACGGGTATATTGCAAATGACATACTTAAAAACTCAACAAAAAGATCAAAAAAATAGTTCGTTTTTCGTCGGATTTTAAAACTAGCAATTGTACTAGACCCTCTTTTATTGGACATATTAGAATATAACAGTTGAATAAGACCCTTTTCTGTCTGTTTTTAAATATGGCAATTGATTTAGACCCCTTTTCATTGATCGTATTAAAATATAGTAATTGAATCTGACCACTTTCTGTTGGATTTTGAAATATGACAATTAAAATAGACCCTTTTTTATTCGTCATTAAAAATAGCAGTTAAAGTAAACCTTTTTCTTCAGATTTTAAATATGGCTATTGAACTAGACCGTTTCATTAGTCATATTAAAATATAGCAGTTGAATAAGATCCTTTTTCGTCTGTTTTTGAATATGGTGATTGATTTAGACCCTTCTTCATTGGGCTTCAAACTTTGGAAATTGAAATAACTCTATCTTTAGTATGCATTCAAAATAGACCTTTTTGTCGTCAGATAATCACTTAGAAACAGACCGTTCCCTTCTGGAAAATCTAAATTGTACCATTTAATTTCTCAAAGATTTTACACAAATTCATCTTCGTCTGAACAAAAATATGAATTGTTTACTGAAAAAACTGGAACAACGTCCATATGACAGTTGAGCCAAATTGATGGTAACTCGGGTTCCGAGCCGAGCCAACTGAAAATAAAAACTGGTTTGCCCGGATGGACCTGACAAATCGTCCAAGGTAAATCCAAAGATTTTGCTTGTCCTTTCAGAAAATCCAAGCAAGCACCTAGAAAAACGAACCATCCATTAAAATACTGATTGAGAATAAAATAACATATTTAATACATTGTATCATTTCATCGATTGATAATCACGTGTTTGGAGTTTATTTTGGACTGAGAACGAAGTCGAAATCGATGCACCATCGCCGATTTCGCTCGACGATGAGATAAGAGAACGTTGCAAGTGATAAGAATCGCTGTTAATTATTCTTACGTAATCGAGAAAATAGGATAAGCAAATACAGTTTTTTCATTTTTCATGAAAAAGTACAATGAACTTTTTTTAGTAATTCAATCATCTCTGCCATTTTAACTTATTATTGAAAGTTACTTTAAAACTTTTTTATATTTGATATTTATGTAAATAATGAACATAAATTATTTTCATCATGGAAAGAAAAAAAGAAATAAAAACAGAACTTACTATAGTCAATATCCGGGTGAACCGAAGGTATGCTAAGAAAATCCCGAAAATTTTCAACGGCCAACTGGTCAAAATTCGTTGGCAAACTCATTTTCCTTCAATTCTTCTTTTCTCGCAATTCACTATATTCCTATCTTGAGTTTACCACTGGCTGAACTGCAAGTGATTTAACTGGCCTGGCATTCGACGGTGGCTCCACCTGGCGGACTCTTTTGACTTTCCAAAACGAATAATAATTCTACGTATAATATAAGAATATAAATAATAATTTCCAAAATTTATTAACTTATATAAAATAATATTGCATCTAGTAAACTAAAAAATCAACTTCGTTCATTTGAAAAACAAAATTATCATTACTAAATAAAAAATTCCATTTAGTGAAGGGTCGAACAATAAAACGCCACGCTCATTATTAATTCGTAAAATGTATTCAGATTTATTAAATCTCACGTATGCCTAAATATGAGCTCTTTACATAATATTATATTCATATATATAATCATGTAATATTTATATATTTATATATATATACCATATATCAATGCTTATAAGTCGGAGAACTCGTTACTGTAATTTGGTGATACGAATCAAATTATCATACAGTATTGTGTCTCAAGTGTGTTGTAATATGGCTATAGTCGAATCTAGGCACAGACACATGACAGCGACCTCTATGTAGACTTTTATGTATAATTATATATATATATATCATATATTTATATGTTTATATTCATATTTATACGTATATCCATTGAAACGCGTAGAAAAAGAAGAGATAACTGCTTGAACGAAATACAAGAGAAAGAAAAAAAAGGGGAAAAAAAGTAAGAAAAACGAAGTTAAGTGCAAAAACGAAGAAAACTTGTCCTGCCTATTTACAAACGCAAACCTTTCGATCGCCTTACAATCTGTAACATTCCGTATTATATAGACCTAGTCTCTGAAAACACACGCGCCATTTGTGAGAAATTAAAAAATATATATTTATGCGGTACATTTATGCCATGTATTCATGCTATATATTTATGCATTAACTAATTGTAATTATAATCCACTGTTAATTGTGTTACGCTACTCTGAAGTTGGCCGTTGAATTGTATAGCCACGCGCATGCGCAAGTGCGACGACCAATCGCGTCGAGGGAATGTAGCAAATCATACCGCGCGCCCGTGCGCATGCGTACAACGTGACTCGCGCATGCGCGCATACGTGTACACGAATGCATACGTATGTATACATATTTGACGCCTGATATATATTTATAGATTATATCTGTATGATGATTGTATTTATAATTATAATAACACATTATGTAATAAATATATAAATACATATATATATACATATATATACACGCACCTTTATACATATATATATATATATATACATACATATTTATATTGTCAATTGTACAGCGCACGGCGTTTATCTTTTACATTCAATATCGTTTGTTAATAGTATGTTATCCTTAATTAATAGTAATTCTTAAAATTTGTGATAAAGTGTTCGTTAGACATCTATCTATGTAAGTAAAAGCGACGTAATTCGGCTACGCTGACGGTCAACATACACTACGCAAGCGGAAACAACTTCTTGGTATAAATATTCGGTATAACGTGTTACGCGACATACAACAACTATTTACACGGCCCCCGCATATCTACTGTCCTTCGCTCTTTTCTCTACCATTTCCTCGTCCTTTTCTTATTCCCCCTTTTTCCCTTCCTTTTGTTCGTTTGTCCCCTTCTTAAAGTTAGTTCCACTTTTGTTTTAGTTTTGTTCTATTTGAGCTGATTGAGCGTCCGATGAATCGTATTTTCTTTTTTTTGTTGGTGGTACTTGGTTTATAGCAGCGCCATCATAGGAACTACAAACAAAATGGCGGTCGGAAAGTCATATAATCTTTTCAATAATCTGACGAATTATAAATTTGGTTTAACTAAACAAATTTTTTCCTTTCATTTAAAGATGAATTTTTAATCAAACGAAAAATGTAAAAGAAATAAAAATTGATATAGACTTATTTCACGCTAACGGACTCTGCTATTCCCAATTGTAGATCGTTGTATTTTTTTTTCTTTTGTTATTTTCCTTAGATTTTCATGAGAATACTGAGATAGAAATACTGTCCGAAACATCGGAGGCTCGTTCGTTGATCGAAAAAGTTTTTTATTCTTTTTTTTCTCTTCTAATTCGCATCGATACTTAATTTCTGTGTCACAACAATTTCAATACGACGTTGATTATTTATAACTCTCGCATTGTTCTCCTTTGGTTCGTAATAGAAAATCTTTTTCTTTCGTCTTTTTTCACTTTGAAATTGGAAACCATGACAACGTTAACATTTGATCACAAATTTTTTATTTAAATCCAAATTAAAAACTAGACTCAATAGAATTTGAATTTACAGTTTGGATATAATACTTACAAGTACTAATTTTGAATAAATTAATAACATTTTTTTCTCGAATTTGCAAACTGGCCAAACGAAAATTATATATTCGAAGAATCGGTTGTCTTTTTTTGTTGCAATTTTATGATTTATATTTTATAGTAATTTTAGAGGTGAACAAACTGAATGACGAAATTACAAATATATTGAAAACTCAATTAAGTGAGTGAATCGCCTAATCGAGGTTCGAGTAAATTCAAATTGGTGTCAAAACCATATTACAAACTGAATATAACTTATGTATAACGTGACGACATCTACGAATCCGAATTTCAGATCTTTGCGACGTAACTTAGGTAGATGTCGTCACATTAAAAAAATTACACACTGTGGCGACCTCTATGCAGATTACAATATCACAGTTCTGGCATCAATTTCAAATTTCGTCCTACACTTTATCCTCCCCTTAATATTAATGATTCCTTATTTTTAACAATATATTAAAATCAACGAATAGTTACAATGCATCTAAATACTTCGTTACATTTTACTGAACAAAAAGGAAAACAAGCTGAGATCAGACAACGAATGTTCGCTGAACATTCTAATGTCATGATTATCACAATCGGATGCTGAAAGGGACTGACAAAAAAGTCGCGACATTGTCAAAGTCCCTTCAGTATTTAAATGTACATTTTGAAATGATTCCTCGCCTTTTGTATTTTGCTATTTTTTCTCTTTTTTTATACTTTTTTTTTCTTTTTTATTTTTTTTTTTTAATTGGCGTTGGACCTACTTTTTTTTCCTTTTTTGCTTTCAATAATAAAAATTCTAATCAAACGAAGTTAGATATGGTTTTGATATATACGAAATTATACACAAGAAATTGACAATTATGATCGAACGAACGTCTCCGCTAAAACACCTTTCTGTCAACTTCACCATGACATTTAAAGTTAAGATTATAAAGAAACAAAGTTAAAATACAACTTTTGCAACATTAGGTACAACTTTATATCACTTTTAAATGGAAAAAAATTTTACGAATGACTTGTAATTAAATTAACTATCATCTTTTTATTTGATTTGTTCATTAAATCCCCCTCGATTCTTTTTTTTCTTTTTCACGTGCCATCACAGATGTTTTGCAGAAGCAAATTCCAAAAAATTAAAATAATAAAAATGGCGTTATTCGAATATTTTTACAACATATTTCTCACAGAAGTAAAACATTGTAAATTCGAATCCGACAGATCGGCGTTCAGCTGGTTTGTAATTGTAACAATCGCCAATTGTTCCGCATACAAAAATAATTCCGCGCAACTCCAACCGAGGCGATGTGTTATTTACAATACAAGGGACAATTATGTACAAATCGATGAAATCCATTTCGAAAAGAGAATTAACGAAGGCTGCTTTTCTTCTTTCATTTTCGTTTTTTCGACTAACTTTTTGCACTGTCGATTCGGCGAGCATGAATAACAAAGAAGAGAAACAAAAAATGCGGAAGAAAATTGTGGCAGAAAAAAAAAAGAAAAGAATTCGCAGGAGAACAGCTTCGAACACGGTCGTTATTTACATATACACACGTGATTTGCGTGCACGTTGCACACGATTTGACAATAAATTTGACGTTTCGACGGTAAAACGTTTACCTGTATCAACATTGTACAATACAGTGGCGCCATTTGTATTAATATTGTACAGTAGTGGCGCCACCTGTACGAACATTGTACAGTATAGTGGCACCACCTATAACTTTCGTTTATTAGCGTTTTACCCCCGACATCGTACGACTTTTATTTTGCGTTTTACTTATACAATTAATTATATATTAATTATAATCAATGAATTAATTAATGCTTGCTCTATACGTAAAACTATATTATGCACTGGGTCGTATTTTATCACAACGAGAAAAGCTAAATAAAACAAGTAGCTTGTTAAATTGAAAAGAACAAAAAATTTTTATGCAAAAGTAAAAAAGTGGGAGGGCAAATGCAAAAAGAGGGGAAGTGTATAATGCACTCGTCTGCATAAAGCTATTCGCATTAAAAAAAGGGAGAGGCAAAATATCTTTTCGATGAGATAAGCTAGTCTCAGTAGAAACGAATTCGTATTACAAAAGGAACTGCATCATTGCCTCGGGTTACATGTCAACGATTGACAATTTGCATTCGTCGTTTTCTCTTTTCATTCTTTTTTTTCAGTATTATATTTTTTCTATCAATTAATGACAAAACTGGTCGGTTAAAAATAAATTATACAAAAGTATCAAATTAAATATGCGTTCGTATGCAATTAAATAAATTAATAAAAGTTCAATCCGCATTAAATAATGTAACGACTCGAAAACAGCTGGATTAAGCTACGCTGGATTAAAAGATTGAAATTTGAAATTGTGCGCTAAACACTTGCCTGGAAATGTATTGTAACGACCGAAAAAAGTTAGAAGTAGAAATACTATATCAATTACTTTTCAATTTAATGAAACGACAGAAAGTTTCAGTTAAATTTATTTTGCTTGCAATTAGAAAGTGAAAATAAAATTAATTTGTTACTTTTTATAAGCAAATTGAAATGAACGTGACTGCAATTTCTAGTACTAAAAAGTATCATTTTCCGCACGCATGTACTAAGATTTAAGCGTCAATTTCAGAATTCAAACTCCATATTTCAGTGTGACAATCTTTTAAATAGGAAGTATAAAATAGCCATTATTGATCATCTGTAATCGTGTTTCGAGTGGCGCCACCTGCCGGTTACGAGCGACCGAAGAAATTGCTTTTCGACGGGGGCGCCACGGGCGCCGGGTAAGTGACTGCTGTGCCAAGAGGTGGCGGTGGGGGCGGAGTCGAGAATCGTGGTGGGGGCACTGCCGTCGGCGGCGGTGGGGGTGGAGGCGGAGGCGGTGGCGGCACAAATTGCGGTGGATATGGATTGGCGCCAGGTGGCGCTTGCGGCACCAGAAACGGTGGCTTGGCCGTGGAGTCCGCGCGATACTTGCAGTTCGGGTACAAACCAGGCGGTGGTGGAGGTGGTGCTGTCGGCGGTGGCGGCGGGATGCCGAAGGTCGGATACGCCACGCCAGGAGTGCCACTTGGTTTCGGGAACGGTGCAAACAAATGCGACGCCGAACCCGGTGGCGGGATGTATGGTTGTGGCGGCAGTTGGCCAACGCCTGGGTAGATAGCGCTTGAGAGGCTATTAATGGCGCCCGATGGTGGCGACATCTTGCGAGACTTCATCATCGCCTCAGTTGTAAGTCCTGGAAAATTCGTAGATTTGTGAAATAGCGACGGTATATTATGCTCATACATATATTAATTTTAAAATGTTTTAATGAATTCAAGGGCGATTATAATTCGCAATCTACGGGCTCAACTGTTGGACTACGACCATTATTTTTGTCAATAATCAGTTATTCAATCAATTCATTCCACAAAATGCGTACCTTGTTTTCGAGCTCGTTCTTCTTCGTCGTCACTTAAGAAAAGTCCAAATTCGCGTTTTAGTCGCTCAGTGAGATTTTCCCGTTGCCTTTCGACTAACGTAGGTGCGGCTGACCATCCTATAGTTCCATCTTCTCCTAAAATTGATAATCAGAATTAATTCAATCATAAAAGATTTATTTTTATATACTTCTTTTATCAAAACCATCGCATCATTTCAATTGCATTAATATATAAATCTACTAAAATGTACCTTTCTTTTCTTCGTTGCTGTCAATATTTGCGAACAACGGCAAAGTTGAAAGACTTGGCATTTCTTGAGTAGTTTTCGCATCCTCGTCGTCTGAACTCAACGACGACGTGCCGCTACTAGCGCTATCCGATCTACCTCGAGATTTTTCCGGCACGTTTGTGTCAGTTGTGCTCTCTTGTTCAGGTGGCGTACCGGTTGACTGCTGTTTTCGCCGGCGATATTCCGATATCGATAACTACAAAATTGGAAATTTTGAAATGTTATTATTTAACTATGAAACATAAACAGAAAAATTAAGTTTACATTATGTACATAATTGTTAAATAAAATTCTATTAACAAATAAAACACCTTTCGTTTCATAGGTGGTTTTTCCAATTTCACAGATGGCGCTGGCAAGTCATTTGGAGTAACGGTTCTTGGATCTTTGAGTCTCGTTGGCTTCTTTGATTCTTCCTCCCTGACTTCCTTCGTCGGAATCGTCACTTCCGTCTCCGTAACCACCGGTTCACTGGGCTTCGTTTCCACTTCCGGTTCGCAAGCCGGAAGGGTTTCCAAATTTTCAGTTTTGGGACTTGATTCTGGCTGTACAGGGACGGTCCACGGTGGCGATGCCATCCTCATTTCTTGGTCGCTATCCTTACTGCTGTCCTTGTCACTGGTTTCTTTAACCTCGACCTCGTCCAGCTTCGCCTCAAGTAATTCGCGCAATGCTGAAAAACCAGGTAGCATCGACTTGTTCTCCAGATCTTTCAGCGACTCGTTTTCCTCGAGGACGATTGACGACTCGATAATCGCAGCTTCAATTTCCAAGTGAGATTTTGGCGCTGGCGTCGATTCGCTCGGAACTTTTTTTCGGATGCGTTCGGACAGTGGCGGAATGGAGGGGAACTTTTTGACTTCTTCTTCCGGGAGGCAGGTGTCACTGTAAGGGTTTGAAAAAATGATTAAATACAATTTTTTTAAGTAGATTTTTATGTATACAAAATTAAACATTGGAAATCACGCGTTACTCCAAAACGCTTAAAGTATTGATTGGTAAAATAAATAATTTTGAGATGTATGTTTCTTAAGATTTTTAATATACTCGAAGAAGACTACTTCCACTAAATTAATCTTTAAAACAAAACATGTAACATTTATTAACCACATGCTATTCCTGAAAAATGACAAAAAAAAAAAAAAAAAAAAAAAATATCAAAATATAAAAATTTTAAAAAAAAAAAAAATAATAAAATTAATAAATATTAAAAAAATAAAAAATTATAATTTAAAAAAATAAATATAATTAATAAATATATTTTTTCATATCAATCAAATCGTTACACCACTCAATAAGTGTTTGTAGAGGCTGGGG
>JABFOV010006219.1:0-10974 GCA_022817685.1 Aradophagus sp. ZL-2020
GAAGAGAACGATGTCGAAAGAGCGCCTTCGGCCCGACAACGTTCTCTCGGCGACCTTTGAGCCGAGATTTGATAACCCCTCGTGAGAAACTAAATAGCTTGCGTCGCTGCGGCTATGGCACGCAATTTACTATCCGCACGGCCACGACGAAATAGTCACGGCGGGAGCGCGCGGCCCAATTCTCGCGGGACATGCTGAGTGCTTTGACATACGCTGATCAACGATGACCAGACGCGACGGCTTGCCGCTGGCTTGTTGCCTATTTGCGTTCGTTTCACTCGTCGCGCGACCAGCCTTTTGTGTAAGTGACAATGGATTTGCGAAAACAATCAAACGCATTCGCAATTCTTTTTTCCGACAAGGTGCGACGATCATTGCGAAAATCGCAAAAATTTGCGAATTCATTTCGCTGTCGTTCGACGTGCGACCGTTTTCGCACTGTGAAAACAAACGTCGCAATGATTTGACGATGATGAAGCAGGAGATAAGTTAAGTTTAATGCGTAATGTGTTACACGGTAGATTTACGACCCGAGTGTGACTACGACCAAGCCGCCGATCCGTCGAGAACCGGTTATTCCGTGGTATTTGAATGGCAGGGATGTGCAACCACCCTTGATCGCGTGGAACGTGCAGCCCGAGAATTACGTTCCTTGGGTTGCGGTTGATCGCGAAGAAGAGAACGTCATCAGCTGGCCAAAAGACGAGTTCTTGTTGGATGACGTTAGGGAGAATTACATTCGGACTCTTGACGAGACAATTAGAAAAAAAGATGATTACGTGTACGAAGGTGTGTCGGATTACGCGAAGGTATGGGGATTCATTTGAACAACACTTAGGATTTTTAGAACGAGTTTATATACCGAACATTTGCATTTGGAAAACTTCATTATTAGATTGGAATATTGGAGCGATGATATTCTTTATTGAATTTAGAAATATAAACTGCATGCACTTTTAGAAAAAATCATTCGAATCAAATGGTACTGTCATGAAACAATATCAAGATTGTCGCTCGTTTTACTGTAAACACAGTTAAAACTTGAGCCAATATTTTTGAAATCAGATTACAGAAAACATTTTGGTGCGGTAATGAATCAAGAATACCGTCAAGGTTTTTCCTTCAAATGGTTGGATATTTTTATTTGTGCAGTTTTTTTTTCTAAAAGTGTCGCAGTAAACATTTTTTATTTAGATGAAATGTTAATTTTAAAATAAAAATTATATTCATTTATATTATTTAGATCAATATATTTTCATTTAATTCGCATTGAAAACCTAATTAATAATTTGTTATGTTGTGATAAGCAGATGGATATAGACAAGATTTTTAAATTAAAAGTCAATGTCAGTGTAATCGAGTTTATACAAGAATGCATGTCATGTAGTATGTATTAAGGCAGAAAGTTAAGAACATGTCAATATTATTAACTTGATTAATGCCTTAATGAGCAAAATAGAAAATTCATTTTGATTTCTCAACATTGCGAAATTCAATTTAAACATTATTATTATGAAAATCAATGTCAGTTTAAATTTTTCATTAAGATAGAATAAAATTTCGTTTAATTATTTTCATTCTTCAGACAATATTAATAATTCACACTCAATGAATTATTTTCCTTGACTGTCATATAATTATATTTTCAATATGTTGTTAATGTAATATCACTAGTAGTGATAGACAATATTTTTGAACCTATTCTTGGCAATCTATTAAAACTAGATCTTTAAATAATGTATTAATTATGTACTAATATTTTCATTAATACCTTTTCCGAATTCAGAAACCACGGAGAGAAAAAGTAAAAAATGACTTACCGAAAGTCGCTTTATATAACAAGCATGTGGGCGTACGCTGTCCTACAAACAGAGCAACCGGTCTATTCGTTTTTCCTCCGGATTGCCAGTACTTTGTCAACTGTTTCGATGGCAGTGCTTTCGTTCAGCAGTGCGCTCCTGGCACGGCGTTTAATCCAGATACTTTACAATGTGACTTCAGACACAAAGTCAAGTGTTACGGAACTGAACTGTCTGACTTAAATGGTTTTCCCCAACGTGAAGAATTGCATCTGGGTTATAACAAAAATAAACAAAATGAAAATACGATTTATGCAATAAATAAGAAAAAAAATTTAAATAATATTAATGACAAAGAGAAACAAATGGTGAGATATGTAAAATCATTTTATATCTTATACGGTTATTTTGTAAGTTTCAATCAATGCACTTTGTTCGCTGATTTGTTATTGAAAAGTTCTGATCATTTCAGCCACCGCAATGCTTACCATTCGCGAATGGATTGGTAGCTCATCCTACAGATTGTACTAAATATTTACAATGCGTTCATGGAACTACGATAGTTAGAGATTGTGGACCGGGAACAGTCTTCAATCCGGCATTTACAATTTGTGACTGGCCTCGTAATGTTCCAGGATGTAACAATGGCGAGTAGTTCAAGTTAATAGTTTTAAAGGAAAAGTGATCAAACATTTTTTTTATTTGTTATAAATAACTGTTTTAATATTTATATTTTAGTGGAAAACAAAAACGACGACAATTCTTATGAAGAAACTATCGACAATGGAGGTAAACTTTAAGAATTGTTAAAGGGTGAATATTTCAATACATATTAGAATATCATTTTCAATTACATTGAAACATTCTTTTTAGATGAATACATCTCGGCATCTTCAAATGTGTATAGACAACCAAAAACGTGGAGTAATAGTTATCCTGGACACCAAAACCCTAATGACTTACACAAATCGCTTAATCTTACGTCTCATTCAACTAGCAAACCTTATCATACTATTTTACGCAATTCATCAAATCAAAATCAAACTTCGAATCATAATCCAAATTTTCACCACAATCATAATCACCATAATAATTATTATCATCACAATCATCATCACCCTCATTATAACTTCCAACATACCAATAAATATCATAATCGCAATCACAATAGTAGTTACCACAATCAAAATCACGATCACAAAATTAGTCATCACAATCATAATTACACTCCTTCAGCAACTTCTCCTATATTCCAACCAATAAATTCTAGTCATAATTATAATCCTACAATACCTTCTTACATTCACAATTCTAAGGAAACTAATCATAATTTCAATAACCATCAACATCACAATCAAAATCCCGCAGTTCCATCCACCCATTACAAACCTAGTTTCAATTCCAACTACGGTCCAACCACACCATCTGTTAAGATAATTTTTCCCGAAAATGTCAATCCCATGGTTCCTTCTTCTCATTATAAACCAAGTTATAACCATAGCCGCAATTCAACATCGATAAGTGGTGTTCGAATCAGTTTACCTGCCGAGGAAGGAAAGAAGAAAATCGATAACCAAAATTTTGACCTGAACAACAATCCTGATTGTAAACAGAATTTCTCAAACAACCCTGTTTTTCAAGCACTAGTTACAGCAATTTGTTTGAACTCGTCGCAAAATCATTATCCAGATAATCAAGTCATCTCAACTACACCTACTACATCTCGTAGCTTTCGACCCAATAATCAGAAGCCTAGTAATTTCTTTCCGAATGAACCACAGAACACATCACCAAGTCATGATTTGCTACCACCTTACCCTCCAGCTGACCCTGTTGATAATGAAGGTCAAGAATCTCATTTAGGAGTTCCACGTATATTCCCTGATTATCGCGAACCAAATATTTATCATAATAAACCGGAACCTGATTCATCAGTTTCGCAACCTTTAAACATACACAGACCTATCTACGCTTGGAGACATAAAAATGATACTTTTCATAGATCAGACGATAAAAGTAAAAACGATAACAAACCGTTCGATGTCAATACGTACGTCGACCAGGATTATAAGTTACCGTCTGAAGTCGCATCTTTAAATCAGGAGAAACAGTTTAGTAGACAAGTTGATAACACTACATGGAAACCGATTTTGAAAGATAAAGGAAAGCTAGGGGTCGAGGGTATTTTTCCGGTTTATATCGGTCAAGTGGAAAAACCAGTTATATTTAATGGATCGAGTACGAATCAAGGTAATTTTGATTTGAAGTTAGAAAGAGTATCAATTCAACAAAGTTGTTTGTCAAGTTAATTAGCAGAGAAAACTTTGTATTGTTCAGAGAACTTAGTGTTATAAGAAGTTTATTATGGTTTTTAATTAATAATTAAAGTAAAGTTACAATTTTAGAGGGTTTATATTCAATCAATATGTCATTGTAACATACAATTGATCATAATTCACGACAAAGTTACTTAACAAAGTCACTCATTTTCTAAACAGTTTAGTACCAGCACATGAATTAATAATTTGTACATAAAACAGATTAAAAGTTGTTTTATTAATGTGATGCTACGACAAGAGATCATTTTGAAATATTAACAGTACACTATTATGAATAATGTAAACGATAAAATATAAATAATGGGTATGTTGTTAGTCAACATACGAATGTACACCGTTATGAAAGATGCAAAATGAATCGTTTATTATTTATATGTCGTTTAATTCTCATTTCTTTAGACGTTTTTCAGTCGAGTCTCAAATTTTCAGACAAGCCAACGTTTCCGAAGGTTGATAAGATGAACATTGAAAATCCGGGCAAGATCAAAATCGACCAAGGCCATTCTAAATTTGAGAACAATGCAATGCAGGATCAAAGCAATGGTCCCAAACCTCCGCGAGTTGCCTTTGGAGTTTATCGGAATCGAAAAACCACCCCAAAGCCAACAACTACGACGACGACAGTTCCTACGACAACGACTACAACTACAGTGATTCCCGCAACGACAAGCGAATATTTGCAAAGCGATAAGCCTCCTGTAAATATTGCAATCTTCATAATCGATTTCCGAACGCAACTCATTTCCCGCGAAACGGTGGAAGAAAAATGCGACTTTTCGTTGAAAAAACTGCGAATGATATACTTCTTAATCCTCGTAAGAGTGCGCGCAATGAAACTCGGTGACAAATGCTTAATGCATATACATTATATGCATGATACACTCGTTCATGAATAAGTCCCTTCGCATCTATTCGCCGGCGTGAAATATGACTTCGGACGTGGGAAAAAAGCGACCCCGTCAAGCGGATTGCTCGAGTCATTTTTTTAATATTTAAACATAAGCGACGAAACTTTTATCGCGCGTTCTTTAACATCCTTCCAACGCCGAGATGTGCATTTCGGCAAATATTCATGGAAATGTAAAAAATTACTTTGCACACGCTGGCACGTGACACGATTTTTCCGTACGATCGAGCAGTCTTCGCGAATCCGCACACGTGCTGCAAATTTGTTATTAATTTATTTTGACCTGGTTTGCAGTATTACTTGGGATTAAATGGCAAGGACTTTTTCGGAGTAGATGTATTTGACGTGGAAAAGGAAACGTGGAAGCCGACGTTGGTTTTTGAAAATAAAACTAATAAGCCAGAAGAAACGAAACCCACGACTTTGCCACCTGAAGATAAGTCTGTGATTATGAAAATTAGCAACAAAAAGAAAAACGAAAAAGATTTTGAGGTAACATCGTTGGACTTGGAAAAGGCACCTTGGGTTGAAGGTGCGTCTTCTGACAATACACTAAGAAGAATGGTAGTTTCATTAAGTAAAATCATTGATTATTATAAAGAAATTTGAATTTTTAGGTGGAACGTTTACTGAAAGCATTAAAATTGTTAAGAAATCTTATTAAAACTTGTAAAATGCAGTTATACTTTTGTCCGTGTAAAAATCCAATTTTCGTGACGTAAACTTATATTTTATCTATCAAAATTTAGAAATACAAATCACTCTCTTTAAACAACTAATTAATGACATTGCAATGATAAACTATTTCCCAAGTTGACTATAAGCATTACATGAACGTAATTCTACCAGCAAACCCCTCCGTTTTAAAAATAACTTTCTGTGAACGAAGTGTATTAAAATTTGCAGACGAACCCTGTCGCAAATGTTTAATAAACCAGTGAGCCGTAAATTCGTATTTAAATATTGACGGCAGCATGATAAATGAAATTAATGTTACTTTGGCAAAAATTCATTTTTCGCACGAACGGAGCGTCTCCGGCGTTTCGGCTTGCGCTGTGTATTAGCGCAGCCGTGATAAATTATGTAACTGTAACATAATTACGAAATAAAAAAAATGCGTTTTATTACTCGTAAAATGGAGCCGGCTCTGGCGCTTACGTCACCACGACGTTATTTCTTTCGTATTTATTGCAGAAGATGAACCGTTCCCGGTGTATTATGTACCACCTGTGACGCCCATGAACCCGGACGTAAAAAGCGAGCACATGACACCAATATCTGGCCAGGTACGTATTGCGGCGCTTTAAGCGAGGTCGCGCCAAAACCAAGCTTTAGTCCTGATTGCGTTTATAGTACTTGCGACTTCGAGGTGGTTCCAGCCCACGGGACGGCTACGTGGAAGTTCAGGGGGTGCAGCCAGGCTGGGGCATAATTTGCGACACGAAAAACAGCTGGAGTTTAAAGGAAGCTCACGTTGTTTGCAGACAGCTTGGTTACCTCGGGTAGGAACATCCCCATTACGTAATAATTCGGCTCGAGTTGAGAGTAATAAAAAAAGACAATACGAAAAATAAAAAGAAGAAAAGAGAAGAAAAAGATGAATAAATGAAAAGACGGCATCAGGAAGTCATAAAGTTGCGAGTGGAAAGAGAGAGAGAGAGAAAGAGAGCGTTGTCGGTGGGAAAGGGAATAATAATAATAATAATTTAATGTGAACGCGAAATGGTGAATTTATTAGGAGAGAGATGCTTTTTAAAAAAATTCGACACAAATACTTGAGGCCGCTTTGATATTTTATATTTCATACTTTCCATCTTTCGCGAAAAGTTAAATGAAACGTCTGACATTGCAGCGGGGCCGAGATGGCGTGGCAAGGTAGAAGCAAACGAGGCGATATCCCGGAGTGGGTAGCGGCGAACAGCGTTCAATGTTTAGGAAATGAAACGCGCATCCAGCAGTGCAGGTAAAAGCGCGGGATTTTTCTGCCTTTATACAAATTAAGCTGCATTTTCGTGATAAAATATCTAGTCAACCATTCAGTCCCCACAACAATCATCAGCGTTATCAGCCAACGCTACGCTCAACGAGAAATGAAATAATAGATTTGCTGTATATGTATACACTTGCATTGTGGCGTGTACTTTAATATATATGTAAAGTAATGGTGCCACATGCAAAGTGATTTAACGTATATTGTCGAAATCAACGAATTTCGTTCCTCCAGAGTATCATATCAAACATTCCTTTCGAGAAACATTGTTAATGAATATTGAATAAAAATATAATGTAATGTGTGTCAGACTTTATTACATTTTAACGATACTATGCTTAGTTACATTGAAATATTAATATTACGTGCGAATTTCACAATAATTTGAACTTTATTAACAATATTTTCGCAATTTTGATAAAATTTGTCATGCAAAGCCCAGTGTACTATTTACTAACTTAATATTAAAATATTAATTATTTCAGTATAAATAACTATGAACATTGTTACATTTGTTTACGTTTGCAATTGCATTGAACATTTCTATATTCACAAAACGTATGTTTCTGGAAAGTTTCATTATGTATGAAAAGTTTATAGAGTAATTATAGGGAGTACGACTGTGTCTTTTGTAAATTGTTTCTAACTGTTGTGCAAATGGTTTATTTTTAGATTCACGCACGAAGAGAGCTGCCGGGTGGACAGAGAGTCCGTGGGTGTTCGGTGTCTACCGAATCGAGTGGCACATTGTAAGCGCGACGAAATTCCACACGAGAATCATTGTTATCATCTCGCGAATCCCGAACAAGGTCTCAATCACGCCGAAGCTTTGGACTACTGTAAACGTCGAGGTTCCAGTCTAATAGACATCGTCAATCAGGCAGAGAACAATTTCGTCTCTGAATGGTTGACGCAGAACCACCCAGAAGTCACCTCAATTATGACTTCTGGCGTTGGCTTCAAAATCATGAACGTGACCGTTTGGTTGTGGGAGAACTCCAATAACGTCAAATTCAAGTACACTTGAACTTCTCGACAATTCATTTTTTTTTATAGTTGTACTATTTCTTACGAGGCACGCTTGAAAAAGATACATTCGATGTCTACATTAAGTATAAATCGTCTCTGATGCATCCACAACGTTATTATAAATATTTACTCTACCGTACGGTACAATTTCTATAATAATTTTTAAACCAAAAGTTTTCTCTCGGTATAAAAATTTTTACATGATCATAAATCATTCCTATGTTATGTTAATTTTATACTTGAGTGTAACTTTTTCCAGCGTGTATTTTTGCTATAAAACAAAGTAAATATTTCACTTACATGCTGATTACAAAACTACAAGTTTTGTTATTAAATTTTCGTTATCACGTGTTTACCGCAAACATCGCAGGTTCGCAAAGTGGTGGCCAGGTTGGATGGGCGATAAAAGCGCGCAACCGTGGACGGGTTCGAGACCTTCCTGCGTGGTCATGAAACGGTGGTTCCCTTGTCACAATAGACCGGACGAAAATTGCAAGTCTGATTATTTCTTCTGGGACATTGAGGACTGTAGTTCGTCTCAGAAAGGACATTCGTACGTCTGCAAGAGACCTTATGATGATATAGGTTAATTATCTGCTTTAATTTAACTTAAGGTAGTCTTTCACGTTTAGGAAATTTGCAATGAAAATCACATTCAAGGATATAAAATTATTTAACTGTTCAGTAACAGAGGAATGGAATGATAATCTGCAAATCAATTGCGAAATTTAATGGTAAAACTGATTGACATTTTACTAATGTATTATTAGTTAATAATCTTACAAGATATTTTAAATTGTTTGAGTAATTTTTGAGAAGATTACGAATATGAACAGTAATTTTGTTCTCCATGTACCTACACTTAATGTCGCACACTGCAACGATACATCACAATGATCCATTGGGTATTAATCACAAATGAGAAAAATAAAGAATCGAAGTGGCATAATGTCTGATTATGCGAATAAACATTTTGAAAGCATTTTACGCGACATGACAATTAATTATCGACTGTGAACAATGGCCGAAAAGGACTGTCAGGGTAATATAACGGCGTGCTCTTGTGCGACGTGTTCATCCTGGCGAGAATATAAGTTAAAAAGCGTGAAATATGACACATCCATCGACAGTTTCAAAATGATCATTCGATAAAACACGTCGCTGTAATATAATCAAAGAATGACTTTTTAAATGCAGGTTGCGTGTATGGCAAAGGCAATCAATATTCCGGAAATGCGAGCGTGACGTCATCGGGGAAAAAATGCCTCCCGTGGGCCGATAAAAGGGTGGCGCATCCTTTGATGTTAACTGTTAGTTAAAATTTATTCTGTGCTTTATTCATTAAACAGTATCGAAAGCTTGTAACTCAATTACCGGGAAAGTAATTTTTGCCTTCATTTGCATGCTAATTGCTAATTACCCGCAGAAAACAATTGCTCTCTATTATCCAAAATTAAAGTGTTTGCGGCTTGTGAGTTTATCTGATAAGCGCTTTTAATAATCCCCATTTTCGTCCCCTGTTGCGCCAACATTGTTGATCCGGGTAATCTCATTGACGGAGGAACTGTTTTATAGGTCGTTAATCAGGAACTTAGGACGGAACTTTCGCAACATAATTTCTGCAGGAATCCGAATCCGAAGAAAGAGACGAGGCCGTGGTGTTACGTTGGGGCTCACGGGGAAAAAGAATACTGTGACATCCCTCATTGCGGATTCCAAAGTAAGTTAACCGAAAGGACGTTCGATAATAATATTTTCATTATTCTACGTTAGCGTTTGATAAAAGACACGTTTTATATTACTTTTCTTTATGAATTGCCCGTACTTACAGAGTAATGGATAGTTCAAATGTATTATGTTCTGTTGTCAGTTCTAGTCAAATAAGTAGTTCGCTTGTATGAGAAATGTGTGTGAAGAAGAGTAAATATGTGGGAAAAATATCTATTTATCAATGTTGAATGTAGAATAAACCGAATGTTTAGGCGAAATGTTGCTTCCGTATTGATTCAGCGTTGCAAGCTCACCGAACCATCTGGATTCAGTTTATGATCGATGTAAATGTAACATTTTGAAATTGCGTTTGTATTTTTATGCTTTTTTAAAGCTGCTTTTGTTGCATGTATTGCGAAAATTCGGTCGCCAATATTTCGTAAAATTTTATTATTTCATTAATTCATAGCTTGCTTTATTTTTTGATGTTTTTCTTTATCTTAATCAATAATTATTTCTAACATGAGATGTCTATTCAATATGAGTCGAGATCAAAGTTTTATATTGAATTCAGGTGAATGAAAAATTAGTTTTTGCGTAACAAATATTCAAGTGAACTCACATGTTGGATTGTAAGATAACTTTTTGTAGGTAAATAAAACTTCCTTTTTTAACATTTAACATTGTAATAAAAGTTTTAATAAGATAAAGTTTGATAAGTTTTGTATATCGAGAGTTTTACTTCTGAAAGCAATCGAACAAAAACGTGCCTTTTATCTACCTTATTTTACAACTTCTAAAGTTATCATTTTTATGTTGCGTAGTTAAGAATTTTATTTATTAACGGAGTTCTAAACGGAGAAAGTTCGTAACTACGTGAAATTACATAAAAATGTAATTAACTTTTTTCTAGCTTTCAATCTGATTAGATCTCTATAATTAAAAGTGCCAAAAAAACGTAAAATTTGCTAAAAAGTGTTTTTGCAAAATCGCACACAATTTTTGTATTTTAATATTATATTGTTTTGTTCTTTCAATTAACATGAATTGTAGATTCATCAATAAATATGTAAAGTACACGGGGAGAAAAAATGCCATTAAATCAACAACATACTCGATATAGAATGCAGGATGTTAAAACAAAATCAAATGTTGTTGAGTTAAAAACGACAAGTAATTGCCTCAAAAACCGGTCGTAAT
>JABFOV010006221.1:0-10970 GCA_022817685.1 Aradophagus sp. ZL-2020
TTGTTTGTTTGTGTTACGAAACGAGGGTATATTGCTTTACTGGCTCCGGTCCATCCTCGCGTTCTTCTTCTTCCTCTTCTCCTTCTTTTTCTTCATCTGCATTTGATTATGATTGTCAGACGCGGCGGAGATAAATTTGAAGATATTGAAATGCCATTATAAAGTGCATCGAAATTCCCGCGTTGATTGTATTTGTGTTTGCCGCTAAACTGTTCAACTTTTTTCATTAAACTTCGCAATATTTCAACGCGGTGATTATGCGAGCGAGGACGGTTAATTGTTCGTAATTATTGAACCAAATGGAAATATATTTTACGTTTCTGTTTTTGTTATGAATATGAGATCGAACGATGAATTAAACGCTTTTATAAACTTTTTTTTTATTCATAATGTTTTTCATATTTGCTTCAGTTGGGTTAATAATAATTGTTTTATTGAGAAATTCGATATTGAAACAATGTTTGAAAAAGGTATTTTTACTTTTTTTTTAGAAAAAAGAAAAAGAATTAAGTCATTTTGCGGTAGAAGTCTGTTGCAATATTCATACAAATAATCTTTTTTTTCCGTTTAAAACTCGTATCTTTTTTTGTACTTTCAAAAACTTTCAGCACTTTAATTAGTTTGATATCGTGTCGCTTCGTCATAGATAATGTCGGTTTCGTTAAGAGGCATACATCGAAAGACAAAAATATTAAAAAAACCAATCGGCTAATTAAGAACGAACAATGTTTTCATCGTCGGAGGAGCATGATCGCGAGGCCGCAGTCTCATTTCTTGCTCTTAATTGCTCCTTTCCATCGGCGAATTATCGCTACGTCAGATTCTTTTAACTAACTTCCACCGATAAATCCTAATTGATCGCTCGGAATAATGACCTTCCGCTGATTTTTAGGGCTTACAAAAGACCCGGGATGCACTTTTATTCGGCATCTTTTATAGCGCGAAAAGTTGCACGGGGAAAAATTTTATAACGACGATAAAAGGAAAAAAAAAAAAAAATAGACGAACTCACGGGAATACGAAATAATAATAACGCAAAGAGTTATGAAGGATTTTATTGCGTGGATTAAAATTTTTCCAATTTTCCATCGGCATTGTAAAATTTTTCCAGAGGAGCAATAAAGGTTGCGTGTATGAATAAATCTGTATTTTACCATCGGATGCAAAACAACGCGATAAAATCGCCCGGCAATCTTTCCGCCGTTCCTTCATAAATGCTTCATTTTTATTCTTTGCCGTTCTTTTGTACATTCTTCTATTTATCGTCTTCTGTTTCTAACGTTCATTTCCTGTATACTTTTGTTTATGCAAATTTTTCTTATTTTTGCAATAAATATTGAATATCAAAATGATTAACCTTTTTAAAAATAAAGAAACAAAGTGGACGAGTTCGAAAACATAATGTAGGTATTGAATAGAAACTTTTGTTACTTAAATGCGAAAATTTAATGCTTCTAAAGTTCAGTAAAGCTTTCCCAAAAAACTCGTATCAAAATTTTGTCGAGCTTATTGTTATATTTCTGTGTTATCTTGATTTTCGTATTTATATGACATCTAAGCTTAAAATTATCAAGAAAAGAAGTTGCAACTTTTCTAATTCACTTGCAACAGTTTATTATCTTCCCACGCGTCTTTATCTTTTTGTCTTAATTTTTATCGTTTTAAAAATTTGGCCGAGTTATATTAAACGTGCGGATTTACTTCTCCGCTGCGGGGCAACGTTTGCCTTATTAATGGCCTGAATGATTTATACCAGCGCGTGCACTCGGATTACAATCGGAGTGGCGAATTTGGGCTCCGCTCGTTATTACGATTCCTACCCCCAAGTGGCGATCATCTTTTCGTCGTTACGACGAAAAGCTCTCGGCCTTTTGTGGTTGACTGCAGCTTGCTCGGATCAATATTTTATCGATTTGTTTGAAATAATAAAACATTTTCGATTGAACTTTTTGCTTCGAGCTTTGCTACGGAATCGTATTAACGTTCGAATGTTGTGTGCAATTTTATAAATAAACGACAATCAGCTTATGATTGACTGGACAAGGCCGGATCTGGTGCAGAAGCAACGTTGTACGATAACATTTTCCGGTTACGGTATCGAAAAATTTATTCGTTCAATTGTTATACGCGACGTCTCCTTTCACTGAACCCGTGCAGGGGTCAGCAGGACATTAAAAAAGTTAATGCAATTTGTAATTTTTAAACCTTTGGTTTCAAACATGAATTTTTTTTTTACAAGATGTATTAGATGAGAATGAAAAACTAGTGCAAATTAAACATTTTTATGTGCATGTAAAATTAAATTATTCAACAGAAAAGTTTCTACTTGACGGGTAATTGAAAATTAATTACTTTTCAATTACTTTTAACATGAAATAATGTATGTATTTGGAATTGAATCTGAAAAATAAATGTTTTCTTAGAATTGATTGCATTTTAAATATACATTTGTTTAAGTATCCGAAAGTGCTGTAATAAGGCAAAAGCAATGGCGGCGGGGTCGCATTTACCTGAAGAAGAAAATCGTTGCGAATTTGTCGCATCGCTTCACTTGACAATCAAGTTTTACGAAATTCCTCCGCTACAATAAAAGCAATTGCACAACGCAATTACATCTAATTTCGCGTCGAAATCTATAGAAAGCCTCGCACAACGCTGTCAATATCTTCCAGTTATGTAACAGCAAAAATTCTTTTCACCGCGTTTACTTTCGAAATAAACTCCGCTCGCGAGCGCGGACAAACTTTCCGCCCTTGAATCACCGAGTGTTTTATAAATGCGTCTCATTTTTTCACTCCATTTTCCTTTTGTTTCTCCTTCAAATTGATTATATAAATTAACTGGAATCTTGTTTGCGAGCTTCTTTTTCGCCAAACCGAGCACGTGCTTTCGTTATTTTTTGGTCGGTAATGGACGGACGATTATCTCACGTTTGACAAAAGACAGAAGGGCGTACGAGCTTTGGTAAGAAAAAAAAGAAGAAAAAAAAGCGGGACAAGAAATGCGTGACAATTTGTCAAACGGAGCCACGAGCGATAAAGCCGGCCGCGCCATTACTCTCACCTAAACTAATCTCATTAATGGCCGTGAGCCAAAGGTACTGGGAAATCTGCAAACATGTGGACCCGTTCCCAGTCACAAAGAGCGTTTTGATCAGTTTCCATAACGCCGGATTTCGTGGGGGAATACAAACGGCCGTATTAGCGCGTAGGAGTTGTGACGTTATTGAAATGTATTTCCACTTTTTTCATCGTGCGTTTGTCGAGATAACGCTTTCTAATGGATTGAAAAGTGGCGCTGGGGGAAGAACGTAAACGAAAATGGGGGAAACAATTGTCGGTAGTTTTGGGGGAAGATTTAGCAGTTTTTTTTTTTTTTTTTTTTTTTCGGACATTCTTTTAAATGTGGTTAAAAGAGGTCGGTACGTTTAAAAATATTGTCGCAAGACACGGTGATAAATTTTACGATAACAAAAAAAAAATCGTAATTCTGTTAACAGAATTACGATAAAATAATTATTTTCAATAAGAACATATTGAAAATTAATTTTTCACCAATATTATTACTGAACAAATTTACGTTTATAATTACGTCTCAGTTATAATTTTTAATTTGATTGCTTCATTTTTTACTATCGACGTATACTTTGTCTTAATTTTAAACCCCTTATGGGTGAATTATACATCGGTAGAAACAACTTTCATTCTGTGAAATTTATTCCTTCATATGAAACGTTATTTCGCATGATATCTACACCGACAACCACGTTACCGACGAAATTTGCATCATAAAACGTTTATGATATCATTTATCTCGGTCAATTTTGGCCAATCAAGTTGGCGAATTGTTTTCTTTTACGCAATAAAGCGAGACAGGCGTTTCGTTAATCATATTTATGGTACCACGTGGGGAAAATCATTATATTGCTTACATACGTTTAGCAAGTAGTTGAAATTGCGTTTTCTATGTTTTACATCGTTCCATCAACTGGTAGTTTTGCCGCTAATCGTTTACTACCTAACTTACCCCACGTGATTACCTAATTTTGATTTTCACTGCCTGGCGCAAATAATGACTTGTCATATTGACGGTTATATTTAATCTATTTACCTCACACACTGGTATCACACACTATCACATCACTAGTACATTATAAAAAAAAATAATAACAATAATAACAACAGCAATAACAATAGTCAACAAATAATAATAATAATAATTAATAAGTTCATGAAAATAATTTTTCATTTGTATCTTTGTTTCTCTCGCATAATTTTTGTGAATTTGACGCTAACAAATACTTGCAAACATCATCAAATTATAAAACTATTTATCAAAAACGAAATATTGTTTACACGATTACACGGCGAAACAAGTAAATGGAAAATTCGCGGCGGAGGTGAAGGTCGCGGAATGTTTGAATTAATAGCGAGTGAAACGCGGGAGCTTTTGTCTCGTGCGTGACGCGGCCCGGCGTACACGGGAATTCAATTCGTTGGGATTGAATTTTGATTTGGGTTACTGCGGGCTACGAAAGTTCATGAATGCCGGGACCACTCGGACGAAACTGGTAGTTTCCGTTATCGGTGGTCGGAGAATTGGTGACCTCCGCAGAGGTCATGCATGTATGGGGGTAATGCGATGGTTGATTGTACGCGGCGTAGCTTCATGCACCGGATTAAGCACGAAATCGCTGATTACGCTTCGGGAACCAACTGTAAAATACAGTCGACGGACAAGCTTCCTTTGACGTATTTCATAATATGATCATAAAATTAATGTACTGTACGAAAAATGGTCGTTGAAAGTTATTTCCTAATCTGCGATGAGGAAACGATATCGTACAATATAGATTGTGAAATTTTCAGCATGCTTATTGGTTAAAATAAAATAAATCTAGCTAGGCTCAAGTTAGTTACAATATGATATCGTAAAGAGTTGGGATATACAAAACTGAATTGTTAATTGCTTCAAGTATGTCAAGGTTGAGTTAAACATGGTATATTTTTTGTAGTGCGAATAATATTTACCTTGCTACATTATCATTCAATTTTGAACTTTAATCATTCGAACTTTGCTAGCCTTCAATGTTTCAGTAGAACATTCACACGCTAGAAAGTCAACCTAAACTTCGATTCAATTAACTGTCATTCTGTCAGTGAAATTTCACAGCGAAATTTCGCCTCGCGAAATGGTATGTTAAACGAAAAAGTATCGCAGGATTTCTAAGTCAAAATTTACATCTGATTTTCATAAAATTATTCGAAAGAGACATAGGTCGAAGCAGTGCAATAAGTATAAATTAAAATAAAGAGAGACTTTCAAGGAATTGAATATTTTACAATCGCTTTCATGGAGCGCCCTTAAAAAAGTTTTCGTTATTGCACATTTGGCCTGAGAGATGGCAAAGAGTTTCCTAGACTACGACAGAAAAGAGAAAGAACTGTTAACTATTTTAAAAATTTGATGTCGGTCCGAATATATTTTTGATCTTATGATATCAATAGTTCATTTGAATTAATTCATTTGAAAAATTTTTTTCTTATAACCTTTTGATTAAAAATTATCTTAAAAAATGACTTGACGTAACTTGCTTAAAATGTTGACTTTTTGCGAATGAGAATCACTTAAAGGCAATTTTCTTAAGAAAATTCCTACCTGAGCTGAAAATTTCTGAAACAACGGAAGAAGAAAGGAAGTGGCGCAAAGAAAGTAATCGTTTGATTTTTTATTGACCGAATCTAAAAGGCGCCGGTCGAAATCTCGTCCGAGAATGGTCTTTTACGAGCATCAGCGGGAAATCGTATCCGTCGTAATTATCTTCTTAAATCCCGTCCTCGAGTGTTGCGCTTGCGTCTACGACCTCGCGGCCGACGACGGTTTTATCAAATCAAACATAAAACTTTACCGTCGCGCGTTTTGATACCGTAATCGGATTAGAATACAAAACAGAAACGCCGCGAAAGCGTAGCGGCATCGCTCGCGGTGATTTTACGCAAAGGAAAATTGTTGAGCGAAATTTCCTGTACAACATAATCTTGAACAAACGTTGTTAACTTAAGTGAAAAATTTTAACATAACGTTTTATGATTTGATTCGTAAATTGGTATACCAATTTTAAGAGCAATATTTTTGTATTACATTTTTTTTCAAATACATTCATTTCTAATTTGTAGTGCATCGTAAAGCAATTTTCAATTAATCAATCAATTGCAATTTTAAAAATATTAAGGTTTCAATGTTTATTTATTATGAACGTCATAAGCCGATGTACGACAAGAGGATATTGGATCAATATCCGATTGTGATTTTAATTTCAAAACAAATTTTTGGTTGAATGACATTTTTTCTTCCCGCATACAATATTTACTTTTTTTTGATATTTGTTGGAGCAAAATCATTGTACGTAGCGCAAGTTCGGCGACCTGACCGACGAAACTTTTATTTGAAATCGAGTTTTTATTGCTCGACGCTTCGGGCCAATGCGATAACGTTTATAATCTTTGGTCCGGTTTCAACAAGCATTTCTTTTCCTCGCGGGGCATGATTTGTCATCAATAACGAATCAAAGAACTTTTGACCGTTTGTCGGATCCGTTCGCTCTAGTACACCTCGCCGAATGGTTTTACAGTTACTCAAACATACTTTTATGTTTTACTTTTTAACCGTGTTTCTTCCTTTACTCGGGTTAAATATAGACTATACCGGATTTCCGATGATTGCAAGAAGAAAAGCTTTTAATAGAATATATTTTTATCGCTGAGATATTTTCCTTTCGCGTTGCTCATGTGTCGATGTTTGACACGCGACTTAACTTTAATAAAATGGCAATGTGATTTTTGTTTTGTTTTTGTAATTTTATAGAAACGTTGTAAAATGTTTTGGGAAATGCTGTCAGACTAATATCCGACAGATGTCGGATAGTTTTTCATACAAATATTATCAATCTTTTGCGAATTAAACGGCAAACCGTGTATATGTTTGTTCGTTCAAGTATTTGCAATAGACATTGCGAACGTGTTTGCAAAGCAATTCACAAATTTATTTTACAAATCAGTTTGAAAAATATGTGAATATTCAAACTCAGGAAATACTATTGACATAACTTGAAAACAAAGTCAATATTTACCGTCGATTAGCAATGTTTGTTTAACGCCGAAATTTCAAATTTATAAAAATGAGAAAACGTTACCATACCACCGTCGATAAATAATACTTTCAAACATTTATTATCCAATAAAATGTATGTTTGTAGAACAACGAAAGACATTGATTTTCCAATGACAAAAACCAATATTTATTTGAATCAATTATTCAAAAGTTACTTTACGAATAACAAAAATCATACATTATTAAATTAGGACGTGCGTGTGCATTGTTACGTTGCATAGAAAACAGTACACATGTTTTGGACAAATAAATATTACCAACAGATGTTGAAAATTTCATTACATTATACAGTAATGTCTCAGAGTTTTACAACTATGTCTTACTTTCACTACATGTGTAGTGAATTCTTTAATATTATTTTTTTGTAGTGCACACTACGTGCACTTATGCTTTGCAATTTAGCTTCGGCTAATCATCGCTCGGTCTGATCAATAAAAAGCCGAAGTTCCGATAGAATCGAGCTTGTTGATTTTTCGCTGTGTTTACGATGTAGTTATAATTAGCCCCCGGGCCGGGTGTTTTACCCTTAATTAGCGTCGTCTTCGTTATTCAAAGGCTCACGCCCGAAAACCTTGACACTTTCGGCCCGACACAATGACGTCGCGCTGAATCGGCCGAAACGGCAGATACGCTGATAGGGCAGGTCGCGGATTTTTGCGCCGGGCGAATCGCCGGCGTGTAAAATATGTATAAATAAAAATTCGCCTACCGTATTTCAACGGCCCGAAAATAGTCCGACCGAACGAGTCGTGGACAACCGCGCGATTTTGCGGCTGATTCTCGAATGACCCGTCGCTGTGAGTAAAAATCATTGTGACCACAATCTACGTTACGTTCGTGTACGTTTCGTGCATTGCAATGAAAATAAAATTATCTGCAATTAAGTCCAACCAACGAGTTTAATTTTAAATTACTGCAATACACTCGGGAAGAAAACGAATTCAGCGCTTCGCAAATAGCTTTATTTTGAAATGCAGGTGTGATTTATAACTACTTAATGAAGATGTATTTATTTTCAACGAGTTGATTAAATAAATGATATAGGAAATTAAAAACGAATTTATGATTTGGCTTGGGGATTAAATCGACGAAATTAAATGTATTATTAGACATAAGAAAAAAAGGAATTTAAGATCGGAATGTAATATTGTTTATACTTAATTCAAAATATGCTGGTGAAAAAGCTATTTATTTTCCTGTTGAAAAGATGCATACGAAAAGTTATGATTAAATGATATAATTTCCGAATTTATTCTTGCTGTAAAAAATTGCAAGTTAATTTGGGAACTTGGAGAAAAGATGTTAATCAAATGATTAGACTGAATTACGTTTCACCCTTCTAACGATATTTAAAAAAAAAGGAAATTATAAATATAAGAGTGACTAAATAATTGAAACCTGACTTGGTTACCGACTTTGTTAAATATACAGTGAAAGCAGCGCGATTATATTTCACACGAGCAATTGCGAGCAATTCGTTCCGACACAAAGGGAAGCCCTACAAAAATTCAGCCAACATACTTGTTCGTTACAATTTAACAAAATCGATCGATGTACATATAAATGTACCAGGCGTTACGCAAATCATGAATAATTGTGAGCAAAATTTGCAAAAATTTCACGGAAGACATTTAGTTCTACGTTTTGTTACACAGCTGCATAAATATATCGCATTGTTACGTGATGGAAATTCAAAGCCAATAACTCCATCCAGAAAATAAATAAATAAATAAAATGAATAAATTACAGGATGTAAGTAATAAAATAGTACGATTTCCTTTATAGTTTTCAACTTTTATCTCAAAATTTTTACATTTGAAATTCAAGTCAATAAAGATACAATGCATTTTCTCAATAAAATATGTCTTCTTTTCACTTATCTTTATTACGACTCATTGATATTATATAATTTAGATCTTTATTATACTCTTTTGCTTATTATTTTTGCAGTTGTTATTATTTATTCAACGAATTATATAATTCACTCATTTTAATTTAAATTGCAACGTTCATCAATGTCTGACTATTTCTTTCATAATTTTGAGATTACTGAAAGAAGAAAAAATTCCAAGATAATTTCTTTGCCTATTGTTGAAGGGAAAAAAGTGCATTTCCGGCGCCTCGAAAATCAGATTACGCAATAACAATCAGTTATTTTTACGTCGCGAGTGTTCCGTTTAATGCACAATCCGTCGAACGCGAATGGAAAATCAATTTTACGCCAGTTGTACCGACGTTATTTGCCGGCGTCATTTTCGCATTCTGCGTTCGCGCGCGGACAAATAAAAAGCCCGGGTTCCCGCGAGTCCGCGCGCATTGACGTTTTTACGCGCGTCCTCCGAATTTCAACCATAAACTTCGATGGCGAAGTAATTGAAACACGTCTTGTGTCTTGTGAAGTTATAAAAAGTTTCCGAAGTGGAAACTCAAGTTTACGCGCTTTTCCCCGTTTCGTTGCGAATCGACGGTTAGCGAATGCATTTTCAATATTCCTCTTTATGCAAATAGCCGCCACGCGGTACACGTGTACGATGATTTTTCTCATTTCCTTGTGCGAGCGCTGAGAGAAGAAAGTGTTTAAATTCTAACAGGTCTATTGATTCGCCAGCGGTTTGACTTGTATTACAAACTTTATAATAAATGTAGAACTTTTGAATGAAAAATTATTAAGGTTGCGCTGACCAACTACCACAGAAAAGTTGGAGACCTTGTTCGTAAAAAATATGCCTTCTTTAATGTATTATTAAGCGAGATTTTCGTTTCATTTATTAAATATCCATTTCAACGAAAGAAAATTTTCGTTTTTATAATGGACGTGAATAATTAACAATACAGTCTTCCAAGTTAAAAATGTCCTTCAATTCATTTTGACAGTCGTTAATTTATTAAAAAAAAAAAAAAATATTATTTCCATCAAATTAAATTTAATATTTACTTACGAAGACAGCATTGCGTTGTGCTCGAAAGAAATATGAAACAGTATATGCTCTTGAGCCAAGTTTTAAGTTTCGTTGCTACAAACTTTTTGCATTAGTTAATGTACTAAGTCACAGAGTTTTCACTTCGAAAAACATTATTTATTTCAATTAACGGTGCTTCATTTTCGAATTTAATGATTTCTTAAAAATCAATAACACTTATTTCCACCTCAAAACTTTTGTACGTTTGAAAAATGAGGTAACTTTAATGATCAAAAAATAAGCAAAATTATTTCCAACTGAGAGATTTGTTGTGTTACGTTTATTTTAAAAAAATGATTGAATTCGATAGTGTTATTTAAAAAAGAACACTAGTTTAGTAATAAAGTACATGGTCTGAATTTGGAAATTATTACGTTGTAAATATTGTCTATGAAATCATCTTTCATTTAAAAGATTTGATTATCAAAGGATGAAATCAATACTCAATTTTCTGCAATGTTAACGAAAATTATCCAACAAAATTTTGCACGCGTGCAAAATATATTTCAATGATAAGAACTTTACGACTCTCGAGAGTTTAGACTTTGAAAATGTGTTTAATTGCAACAACTTTAATAAATGGTCGCTTTGATAAATTATTCTCTTGACTAAAAAATAAGGAAAAAGCGGTCTACTTTAACTGACTCATTTATATAAAACTTTAATATGCCAACAAATTGCGATAACTTATTGATTGGCTTTTTGCAGATGCTTATGAAGCGAACTTCCTTTTTTCTTTTTTCACCCGTTAAAACCGCTTGTTGGAATGAGCTTATGATAAGTTGTTTAATTGGAAGTGTGATACCGTCGAGATATTTTTCAAATGGCGGTATATTAAGC
>JABFOV010006222.1:0-10970 GCA_022817685.1 Aradophagus sp. ZL-2020
GTTCTGTAACGAGATTAAATAAAATAAAATTAAAACAAAATTATATGTAAATTTACTTAGAAAAAAGGAGGAGAGTTGACAAAAATTTTTTTAGGATATATAAATATATATATATATATATATATATATATATATATATATATATATATATATATAATTTATAAAAAATTAGAATTTATGTAGATTTAAATAGTTGAGTAAAGTTTGAACGCATTTAATATATATTTATATATACTAATTTTCAAATCTTGATCTTTACTAATACTATTTAATGGAGAGAAAAGTACATAAAAAAAGTTCTTACATATTTAATAACAGTCTTCAGAAGAAGTTAAATTGGTTTCAACATTTGCATAGAAAGTTTTATTTTTTAAGGGTCATATTCCCATGAGCGTAATAAATATAATAAAAAAGTGAACAGTGTTATTTGTATTAATTAATATTGATTTACAAACAAAGCATATACTGACCTACAAGTTCTAATTCATCTTCTTCCTGTTTTTGTTCCGAAGCATATGTATTGTAAGAATCCGTTGGATGTTCGCTGTCATAATATCCTTGTTGCCAAGCACTGTAACTATTCCAGTAAGACGATGTGTCATAATAATTGTAAGCATCTGAATTGACATTAGTAGAAGAATAATCAGATGTGGACTGTGGAGGTGTTGATCTGTAACAAGTAAATTAATTTACAATTTATTTGTAATAAAAGGTATTATGGAAATAAATATTGTAATAATTGAAATGTACCCTGAAATTTTACTCCATGGCCTTGGTACAGCATTGCAAATTTTTAAAGATTTAGTACCCAAACCTCTATAGCCATTCATTGTTATTAAACTATTTTTTTGCTCCTCTTCATTCGCAAATCTAACAAATCCATAACCTTTGCTGAATCCCGAACTATCTAATATTACTTTGGCTGTTCTTATGGAATTATATTTTGCAGCGAAAGCTCTGTACAATGAATAATCATCAACATCTGTCGACAGATCACCGACCCATATACTGAATTCTCGTTCAGCTGCTGGTTTTCCTGTAGTACTTGCATGATTCAAACGAAAGCGAACAGGCTGGAATATGAGAAATTCTGAGTTATTCATTATGACCTTATAAAATAAAAAATGTTGTTGTTGTCTTTAATGGCTATAGCCTGGTGGTGAAACCAGGCGCCTGGTTTCACCACCATTAACTATTAATAAATGTTATTAATAGTTTTAAAATAGTTCAGTAAAATTATCTTTGTGTAGTAGTTTATGCAAGAGAAAATATACATTTTATTCTTTTTTTAGTAAAATAAATTATCTATTATGCACTTACCGGATTTGATCCAGGAATGACTTTTCCATTCAATTTGTGCATAGCATCGAGGGCCATTTCATCGGTGGGAAAGTGTACAAAACAATAACCTGCAGGTTCACCGGTATACCTGTTTCTCATCACTTTTACAGTTTGAGGTTGTTCATTCATTTTATGGAAGGCATTCATTATAAAACTTTCCGTCATATATGGCTCCAGCTGAAAATCAGCAAATGATTTGAATTATTATTAAAAGAGAAATTTAAGAGAAATGAAAAAAAAAACTTAAAATTGTAAAGTAATCGTAATTATTCAGGTAATATAGTATATCAAAACATTTAATAATTGAAAATTTTTGTTGTAAAGTATCTCAAATCGCAACATTTAATTTAACAATACTTCAAAGTAATTATTTGGTAAGGTTAACAAACATAAAACATTCAAATTTACTCACTCCGCCCATCCATAACTGACACAAAACCATCGGTCCAGACATTTTTACAAATTATAGAAGATGTATTTAAATAAATCAGTCTTATTGATTTACAAATATTTAAAAAATGTATTGTTTAAGATATTCCAGGATGAACGCTTATTATTTACTGTGCATCGACCATTAATTGATTTGCCTTCTGTTATTGTACCTATATACACAACAACGAAGTGGAAGAAACTGCAACAAAACCTTTTTCATGAAATATTCACCATTTCTGATATTACTACATTTTGTTTCCGTTTTTGTCACGTTGCTGAATGCTAACAAATATTGTGTAGAGTCTTTCTTTTTTTAACACAATGTGAAACATGAGGTAAGACAAGGACAAACGCTAGGGAAAATATTTTGTAAAAGTAACCAAAATTTACTGTACCGTTTGGAAGTTATTTTTTGCGGAATCTTTTTGCACCTTTGGTCAGAACAATATCTTTTTATTGAAGAAAAATGCATACGAATTGAATCGTCTATCCTTTTCTAGCTTAATATTTCTCCTCGAGTGTTAAATGAAAATGTCACTAAAGGCTAAGTCCCTAGATGTTACGCGTGTTCTAAAACTACAGCGACGATTACTTTATCGGTTTTGCCAGATTTGTCGGCGTTTCTTCTTGGTTTTGCTTCGCTATACCTGGCACCGCCATTTTCTCTTTGGGTGTCTACTTATTCACAAAAGGATTGGCGTGGAGCGGCGGATTTTTCCTTTTTAGTTTTCCTTTAATTTCGCCAAGACGACGGACACATACGTAAGTTAATCAACTTTTTTCTTTCAACATACTTATGCATATTTTACAACTTATTTCGTGGCGGTTCGACGGCAAAGCAAATATTTTTCGTGCGGCTGTTTCTGACCAAGGTACGCCAAGTACCGGTTCGATATATAATTCGTTTGCGATTGTAGTTTTCGTGTAATAACCGCTTTTGCTGAAATTTATGTTTGCTGCAAATAAGAATAAAAATTTGTTGTAAATTTGTTTAATTTATTGTTTAAATAATTTATCAATATATTTATTATTATGCAGTTATCATATTAATATGAAAAGCAATAAACATACTTGCAGTATAAGAGAAAGATATTTAATAATTTTATGCTCATTAAATACGATACTTTATTAATTTAGTAAAGTGCGTATGTGTAAAGTTACACGTTGAGCTACAACAATACTCTTGAACAGACACCATATTTTTTCAATTTTTTCTAATGTGGTCGGTTTCTAAGAAACATTATTCATTCGTGTTATTATGGAGTTTTTTAATTACACAAAATATGTATTTATTTATTTATTTATATATTTTTTTATGTATATAAACTATATTTTTATGTTTATAAACTATTAGAGACATTTCATTCAATGATAATCAATTTTAAATTGTTTTCTATTTTTATTTTACAGAAAATGGTGGCGTCCAACACACCGGTAAGAATAAGTGAAATTTTAATAAAATTAAAAATTCATCAATAAAATTAAAATTGCTTCCATGTGAAATATTTATACAACAAAAATATGTATTTTAATCATATGTACAACTTACAAAAGTAAATGATATTGACTTAACTTCTGTACGTACATAATGTACCGGTTTGAACATAGATATATTTTCATGAATAATCTCCTTTTTTCTTTGGATTATTGTTCATATAAATTTTTAATTTTCTAATAAAAAGTGAAGGCAAAAATAATATACATATTTTTAGAAACACATTTAATCAATTAAAAACTTTAATTCCAAATTGAGAAACTTTTAGAGTGAAATTATAATGAAATATTTTAAATTTAGATAAAACTGATATATATAATTATTTACAAATAATATATCTAAACTGGTACATCTTTATGCAAATTGGCAACAGTTGTTGTCAGTGTAAAATCAAAGTGGAAGTTGGAGAATGTAATGTAGGTGGGGAGAGAGGTTTTGTTGTACAACATTACATTAAAAATAATAGAATGAATTTCAGAATTTAATATTGACACCCTATAATTCTTTTTCTTTTTTTCATTTTCATAGCTACATAAACAAACGACTGTCTAAGAATCTAAAATAAGAATGCTCCTAGTACTTGAAAATTATGGTACAATGTTAATTATATATCAAAACATTAATTATTTGAAGCATCATCTTTCATTCAGATATATAAAAAACAGATTAAAAAACGCAGTCTCATTATAGTTCATGCACCAACGCAGTTGATCTATTGAAATATGTACGTTCTTAAAATGTCCAACGTTTATTAATAAACGAAAATTAAATCTGATAAAATTATCTACATCAATAAATGATGGTAATATCTTAATATATAATTTGACGAGAAAAAGTCTGAATATATTAATTTTTGAAAACACCATTTTTCATTTCTGATTAGAATGTATGTTGTGGAATTAAATGTAATTATTTCCATTTGCTAATAAATGTTGAATACTATATCTCTGGTCCCAATACATTGCATATACATGCAAGCATTTGAATGACAATAATAATTTAATTACAGCGGAAAACAAAGATTTTCGTTGGACGACTGCCAGAAAACTGCCGCAGCGAGGAACTTAGACAGCTGTTCACACGCTACGGAGAGGTGACAGAATGTGACGTGATGCACCGATATGCGTTCGTGCATATGGCGCGTGAGGAAGACGCGGCGACTGCGATCAAGGCACTTCACAATACCAACTTCAAGGGCGCGATGATCAACGTGGAACAGTCAACCGGCAAGTCACGAGGCGGAGGTCCGGGACGCCGAGACGACCGCCGAGGAGGCCCGATGAGAGGCGGCAGAGCAATCCGAGATGGAGGGCGCGACGCTCGTCCTGGTCCGTATACCGACAGGAGAGGTTTGTTGAATACCGCGACTAATGAGTAGTTTTGACGATGCAATTGGTTCGTTGCTTGCACAGAGAAATAACGTTGCGCGCTGTGAACTCTCACCTCCTTGCGTTATTGGATGTGGTACCAGATGGCATTCTTCAGGGATTGCATACAAATATTGTTGTCTTTTACATTTTATGATATTATACTTTTTCAGCATCACGCTCTAAACGATACTTTTTATTCCTTTGTGAAAGTTACATGTTTGAAAAAGTTTTAAAAATATATAGAAAAATAATTCAGACTTTTTTAGACTTCTATATTATCAAATATAGTATCACAATTTTGAAACTGTTTGAAAAACAGTGGTTTTTTTATGTAAAGGAAGTTCCAAAGGTTTTTTTTATCCACAAATTCAAACTTGAAAATATTTTGAGTGAAATTTGTTTTCACTTTAAAAGTTTACTATACCTTCACTTCGAGATTAAAATTTCGAAACACAAATAATGCGTTTTAATTTATTTTTTTTTTTTTTTAATTTCTGATTTTTAATTGAATACAGTTTTATAAAGTTATATAATCGTTTAACTATCGAAAAAAAAAAAAAAAAAAAAATGTAAAGACAGCAATTTTTGTAAATCCTAAAATATTGAAAAATATTTGTTCCTTAATCAACAATCTAAAATGAATTATTTTCGTAACTTCTTTAACAAAAATGTCATTCATTTTATGTGCATTAAGATGCACTTTTATGCATTTATATGCATTAAGATGCATATGCAATAAGAAAAACATAATAAATGCATTAAGAAAGAATAATTTTAAATGCAACTATTGAAATGTATTTATTTTATAACTAAGTAATTATCTGAAGTCTTAAAGATGATTTAATTCTGAATTACAATTTCTAATAATAAATTTCAAACTTAAAAATAATCTAGCAAATTATCGATTGTTTAACAATGGGAGATTTTTGTTCTACCTTATAACTTTGGTAGTTTGTGCATTTAAACAAGTTGAAAACGTTAGTAAAAAAAAAAACAAAAAAAAGTAAAAGAAAAACAAACAAACAAGCAAGACTCTATAAAAGAGATAAAATTGCTGGATAGTGTTTTGAAAACAAAAAATTTAACAATATTATTATTTAAAAAAAAAAAAAGAACTAATGATAAAGGATTGAAAAATCACCTTAATAACTGTTAAGGAAAACAAAAAAAAATTAACAGATAAATTAAACATTTACTTTTCTTTGAATATTCAATATCCGTAGTTAGTTACTTTATTATTTATTTATTATTTAAAGATTGATGTCAAAATCATAATAATTCACGACATTGATTTTTCTTCATATAAAAAATTTTCTTTAATTCAATTTAAGTTGTTGATTAAATTGCAATTGTAATTTTTTATAATTTTTTTCATTGTTTTCAATTGTGATTTACATTATTTTTTAATAATAAAATTTTGATGTCAAAAGTAAATTTGTTCCTAGGTTTGATAAATTAAAAACAGTAATAAGAAAAAAAAAATGTTTTTACAAACAAAATTTTTATATTTCAATATGATTATAATACTTTTCAATCATGTAGTATCTTTAATTTTGTTTATAAACTTTTGTCTACTTCAACAATTTATTGTTATTATTATTGATGTTTTGATTGAAATTTTTTTTATTATTTGAAAGCTTGTCTAAAAGTTCAAAAATATGATATAATGCAGTTTTTTAAATCACTCAAAATAAATAATACATTTTTTCAACAATATTAATCACTTAATCTTTTTAAATGCAAAACTATTTAAGACATATGTTTGATATTAACATATTTTATGATGGAAAAAAAGTAGTACAAATTTCTATAAAATATTTAGCTGATCTTTATAGACAAGCTCATATAGTAATTATTTTAATACTATCATTATATATCAATCTACAACGATTTCTATTAATTTTGCCATCACTAAACTTTTTAAATGATAAAAAGCATCAACTGTATTAAAACCGTGTTTAAAGATTTTCAAAATTACATAAGTATCTATAAACAATTGTATAAAAAATTAAACTTTAACTACAGTCATCTTTCCTTTTTCTTTTTAATAATAAACATTAATAAAACTAAGTTACAAAAAAAAAAAAAAAATTATATTTAAAATATAATAAATATAATTTTTTTCCAAATGTAAAGAATAAAAATATACATATTATTTTTAGATTACATTATTTTATTTCATTAAAAAAATTGAAACAAATGCAGTAAATATTTTCATTTGTTATTTAGAAAGTCAGTTGTGCAAAAAATGCCAGCTGTAACAATAAATTTCTTTGTAAATTGATTGCATTTTTTCACCGATATATTTCACCCTTACAAAATGTTTCTACCCCATAAGTTGTTGCTTCTTATCATCCTTACCAAATTCAATAACGCATTGAGGTAAGTGACAAAACTCGTTAAAATTTGCACGTTTTCATATATTAGTTGTTTAATTGGCAAGTCGCGGTTATTTGTAATAAACTGTAGTCTAAATTGTCGGTTCGTTTCAAATTATAGCTGACGTGTTGCTCCAAGTCAAAATTATTTTTTCGTAATATAAAGAAACAAGTAAATTTAAATTAAAAACAATAAATAAGTAACTAAAATTTAAACTAAATTTTTAAAATCAAACATAAAGAAATAAACATTTAAACGAAATCAAACAAATTTAAATTTCAAAAATGAAAAGAAAACTCGTCGCAAAACTTGATCGAGACGACAATCTGAATGTATTCAACCATTGAAAGCGACATCTATGATGAATGTGGAATTTGCTTTTGTGCATTACAGTAGTGCCGATACAATTGGTGGGTTACGATGGCGCCACCGGAGGTGGAGTCGCGGGCGGTTATACGGATTACAATCGGGGCGGCGGCGATTTCAACCGCGGTGATTTCAGCGGAGGTTATTCCGATCGCGGAGCTTACGGGCAAAATGTTGGCGGCGGTGGAATGGGCGGCTATCAGTCCACGGCACCGGGCATGGGTGGCGGTTACGGCCCACAGGGAGCGGTAGGCAGTTATGGCCCTACCGGCACACCCGACTACGGACGAACTGATTATGGAAGACCAGTCGAGTTTAGTAACAGAACCGACTACAATCGTGGTGGTGAGTTTCGACAGTATTGCAATGCACCACACTTCCGCGTAGGTAACGGCGTAGGTATGAGCAACGCGAGGGTATCCAAAACAGGAAAGAGAGCACTATTTTCTCTTTTGCGTTGTATTGTCTGTCACGCCATCTCTTTCTCTTCATCAGCTCTATGACACTTCCGCCTGCAACTAATGTAAATTCATGATCTCGTTAGTGGTTCCAATATACAGGTAGCGCAGCAATTTACCAGATCTGTTTAGACTCGATTTTCAACATAGATTGTCTTAAAGGATGCATGATTTGTCACTAACATGATATATAGTGCTTATAAATAAAATTTAATGTTGAATAAACTTGTGCAAATTTAATGAAAACAATTACATCGATCTGGTAGATTGACCTGCCTTCTGGTGACAAGGCACCATTAGACGTTCGCGTGAAATAGGCAAGTTACATAGGGCTGCTCTTCATTATGCCTTTCGTCATATTGTTTGAGCATTCGCGAGTTTAAGAAGTGAGGGAACTCTGTGAAAATACCCTCGCAGGTAGATCTACGTGGTACATACTATGCAGGAGTTGGGTGTATATTATTTGCGTCTAAGAAATGATTTGGATAAAACAATACTTGCAAAAATGAAATCCTTTATGCCGTTTGGAAGGGTTTGAGAAAATACAATACATTTTTATAAATTTCATTAAGTTTCTATGCATTCATAGATCTTTCTCTAAATTCATGCAGTCACCAATTTGTAAAAACAAAATTCCAATTTATAAAATAAGAAATTGCACATTACTAGGTATTTTTAAACCATTTTTCGAATTATTCGAATATTTTGTCAGACCTTTGCAAAATATCTGTTAAAAATTGCATTTCTACAAGGATAACTTTTCACTTTTGAACTGTTTAATATACTAATAATTTGTCAGTCCCAAGTATTCAAATTAATTAAGTTAGTTTCACTTGTTATCAACTCACAAGTGATTTTGATACTAAGAATGAACTAATAACTAAACATAATCAATTTTTTGGCGTTTCATAAATTCGTTATTAAAAAAATGTTTTGTTAAACAATGATGTCTATTTAACATTCTATATTTGATCGAATCATCTCTTGCCACCATCTTGTTGACTGTTATTCCCGAAACTAAAGTAGATGGCGTGAGAAATTATTTTAGATGATTTCCCCAATACAGTATGTGACTATTCGGTTGTCGGGGGTGGAATGGGTGGCGATTTTAATCGGGGTGCTCCAGGACCTATTGACTACAGCCGCACTGACACATTTAACACTGGCCGTGTAGACTACGCACCGAGAAATGACTACGACCGTGCAGCGGCGGGACCCATGAGAAATGGCAGTGGCGCTGTGGCAGCGGGAGGCTACGGTGCTGGGTACTCAGACGTCGGGTATGAAATGTACTGTCTCTACATTTTTATTACTATTTTATCACTCAACACATGTCATTCACCTCATTTATTCATATATACTCAAGTTTTAATATTTTCAACTTATAGTAACTTAAATTTTTCAATCATGTTAAGCAATGTTTCTATCATTTTTTTGCTCTCTCTAAATTATTTGAATAATATGCAACTGTAAATGTGCATGAAGTTTGCCACTTAACAAAAATGTTACCATGTATAAAACTATAAACATATGTTGACAAAGAAAACCATTATTTTTCAATAAGGAAAGTCCGGTTTTTTATTTATACACCTTGAAATTTCTTTGTGTTTAAAATAAGTTGCATTTTTTCCATGAAAAATTTCATGCACATACAATCACAGTATTGGCTAAATCTATTTAGGAAATATCAATGTTATATTTCGAATAAATACACACAATCATTCCCCATTTCACTCATTGCATTTTGCAAATCATTAGTTATTAATTTGAAAAAAAAAAAATTTTTTTTGGAAGGCCAATGAGTGGTGCACCTAGTTACAACACCGGAGGTCCAAGCTATAACACTGGCCCGCCGCAAGCAGATATGTTCAGTAGAAGGCCAGGTGGTGCAGCTCCAGTTGGTGGTTACCAAGTTAGTGGAGGGTAAGTTCTGGCATAAATCTTATGGCATAATCTTATACATAATGTTTTCTTAAATAATTTTATAAGTATCACTCAATTGTATATAATACTTATATGCCAGTGAATAAGTATTGCATATAAAAAAATATTAACAATAGAAAAATACAAATTCTTTTATTTTTTCAGATATTCCGAAGGATATGACCGATCCGATCCCTATGGTCCACCTCGCGGTGCTGGCCGGTAAGTGAAATTCATTTTCTTATTTTTTATCTGTGGAAATTAAATGCAACAGCGATAGCAAAAGTCAAATTTCTTTGTAATCGAGCTCAAAAATCAGGCTGTTTTAAAACAAGAGAACTTTTCTTTAACGCTTTAATTTTCTGCGCTATTGCGACGTTCGTTAAACAACTTTCGCAGCGTGCGGAAGAAGCGTGCACTTAAGATATACGGCGGAAGATGGCGCTGAGTGATGACCAGGTCACTTGTCATAGACTCGACGTCGTGTAAAAGTACAAGGTGTAACGACTGTGCGAAACAAAGAGGGTTAATTTAATTCGCGATGTCATGAAACGCAGGCGTTTGCGATCAATCCAAAAATCCTTTGCGTGCGACCGATTTTGTAAGTGTTTTTCACGTTGTAGATGGGGCTGATAATTCTATATTTTTTATTTAAATCGTTTAAAGATAACTCTTACTTTTCAGTCATCAAAAGTACTTTAAAAAGTAAAAATACTTTTTTGTCAAACAACTCTATAAAACATGCATAACAATAGTTTTTTCTCATTGAAATGGATCAAGGTAAATTTTGTCGAGGCACATAAAGCAGTAAATTGTTAGAAGCGCCATCTACAACAAACGGGCGAAACATTTCGAAAGTTGAACCGCTTATTTGCGAACTTGTGCAACACGAAGCGAAACGTGCGTGATATAGCGGCATTGCGATATAAAAAAAGGGGGTTTCGTTTTGTCCAACTTTTTGCGCCCCGAGAATTTCCAGCTTTGTACATTTTTTTTTTTTGTTTTTTTATGTTTTCCTGTCTCTCCGATTGCGCCGCGCTGCGACTGTTCCTTATACACATCTTCGAGCCCACGAGTCCTCTCTATATATCGTAAGCCGTCTTATTCTGGAAAAAAAATAAAAACTATAGAAATATAACATCACTGATGTGATTGATAAATATATCAGAACCAGCTCAACGTCTGATGTAGTATTTTTATGAAGTC
>JABFOV010006223.1:0-10966 GCA_022817685.1 Aradophagus sp. ZL-2020
ACAACCACATCACATTCAGGAGATACATATATTAAAACACCAGTAACTTTAGTAGAGATTGGGAGTTCTCATTGCAATTCGCCACAAATACTTAGCTATGAAGATCGTTTTTTTTTTTTTTTTTTTTTTTTTTTTTTTTTTTTTTATTTTAATTTTTTTTTTTTTTTTTTAAGTTTTTTTTTTTTTTTTTTTTTTTTTTTTTTTTTTTTTTTTTGTTTACTGTTATCATTAATACTCTTATTTCATTTGAGGAAAAGATGGTTTGAAAGAATGTTATTATTGGCGGAGAGATGAAATTGGTTGTGTTAAATTTGTGGATTTGCAATACGTTGGCAATGTTGATGCAGGTTTCAGTTGATTTGGTTTTATTTACTTTCATTTATGTAGTGCTCCGTTTGGTGTGAGGATTTGTTTTTATTTACATACCTGATGAGTTGGTTTTTTGTTAAAGCGTGAAGATAAATGTTAATGTTTGTCTCTGCACAGTTCTAAAAGCTGATGCAGACGTCTTGAAATTAAATGGTTTAGGTGAGATCAGTTGTAGTTTAAATTGGAAATGTTTGACATTTATGATAGAAAGTGAATGCTTGGTTTGTAAAATTGTTGTAATTAACATTCAGATGAATAATAAATTAACTAAGCCAATTTTTTTTAAATATTGCTTAAAAAACAGATGTAATTCTTTTTACAGATTTATTTGGCTAAAATCAGCCAAATAAACCAAAGATGCCATCTTTTTTTTGAGACAAAGGGGAATGTAAATATTACTTATTAAATTGATTTATATGTGAATGTTGTGTATTGCATAATCAATAAGTATACGTTTTTAATATTGAAAAGGATGTGTCACGCATTAATTACTAGATTTAATGTATTTTGAAATAATATTCTTGTAAGACATAAGTAACAACTATATTTTAATCATACAATTTTTTTTCCGAAGAGAATTTTTATCTACAAAAAAGTTGAAGATTTATAATCTATAATTCATAAATTTGTACCACTCTTTTTTTAAGTAATAAAAAACGGATGCTATGATACACAAATCATAATAAAAAGAAATTGTCCAGTGAATAAGGAAGCATCTGATTTTAATAACATAAATTAATCAAATGTTTTAAGAATATTGTTTCAATATATGACGAATCTAATAATTATTCCTTAAACTATCCTTCTCAGTCAAAAATACAGTAATTGATTCGTTGACGATTAGCTAACGACTTAGAAATTGGGTTCAAGTCGTTGACGAGTCGTCAATGAGTCGCATATTTTTTACTGGGTTTTTTGCTTCGTCAAAAATATGTATATATTTTCGTACATTGAGCGTTTAGTCAATTTATCTTTACTTACAATTTTTAAATATTTCTGTATTTTGCAAGTATCATGCAAATAAATAAATGTGTTAATAAATAAATAAAAAACTTTCAGTGACAGTTCAACCCCTCCAAAATGCACCATAGCCGTCGCAAGAAGAAGAGAGTAAACTATGGGGTGAGAATCGTCGAGCTAGAACGTGGACCCAAAGGTTTCGGCTTCACGATATCCGGACAACAGCCGTGCATTCTTAGCTGTATCGTCCAGAACAGTCCCGCGGAGAAAGCAGGACTGCGTGCCGGCGACTACCTCATTGCTGTCAACAACTACAACGTCAGCAAAATTCCCCACGACGACGTTGTAAGGCTAATAGGGCATTCGCACGGGTTGCTCCGGTTGCAGATAGCTGAGAATTATTATTCCGATTCGTCGGACGAAGAGGGCTCGGTTGCCTCGAGGTCCAAGCCCAAGTACTCCCATAAGATCCGGTCGCCAGGTGGCGCTAACGCGCAGTTGCAGCTACAGTGTCGGGTGGCCAAAGTGGTGAGGGATCTGAGAAGTGGAGTGATGTTTGATGGCCAAGTCGAGACTACACCTAGACCGAAAATGCGATGCGGACATGCCAGTTTTCATCGGCCTTGGAGTGGTTCGGATAGCTTGTTACCCCCGCCATTGCCACCGCCACCTTTGCCACTGTTATCCAATAAAAGGGAGTCAGAGAAGATTGTCCATAGAACGGTTGTCGGCTACTTGGGCACTGTTGACATTCCTAACCAGCTGCATCCTTCATCTATGATGCAGGTAGAGTAGATGGGTGTTCGGTGACACTAAGGAATTTGTTTGGAAATCTAAGTAGAGACTTTAGTTGGAAATTCATGTAGGATCTGTAGATAAGCAAGAATTTATTAAAGATTCTGTCTGTATCAAGCTTATGTTGGCTATTATTGGTTTCACAGTACAGGAGAACTTTTTTGAATTTTAGATGATGTGGGTTTCTAGATGATTTAAATTCCCAAGTAGGTTCCTATGTAGGTTTTATAGTCAAATTATTAGAGTTGATTGACCTACACTGGAAGAAAAAAGAAAGTAAATATTATAAATAATTAAATAAATTATTATAATTTGTCTAACAGTTTGAGGACATGAGTTTTTTACCATGAAAATTACTGTCAAGAAATGATGAAAACTGTAACTTATTCACGTTATTCCATCATTTTAAGTTGAGATTATTATTATTTTTTATATTAGTTTTCATGTCACAAGACTTACGTCTCCAAATTGTTAGAAAGATTGCAATTTTTCACTTTCTTTTTTCTCTCAGTGTAGATGTAAATGCTTAAAGATATAACTAAATACACTTGGACAAGGGTGGAAACGATGTACAAATATTTCATTCGAAACATAACAGACAATTTTAATGTAGATTAAAAATTGAATTAATGTGAATCGAAGGATTGTTTTAGAAGAATCAATTTGTAAAAAAAAAAAAAAACATGATCTTTGATTGTAGAGATTTTACTAAGTCAGTATTTGACTGAATTGAAATTAGAGTTTAAGATTGTTACACCATTGTAAAATGACTTATAATTAAACTTATGATTCAGCAAAATAATTAAAAACAACCTATTTTTAATGATTCAGATTCTCCGAAAGTGTATTAAAAAGCTTCGCGCCGAGAAGAGGAATCCTACGACAGTGCTCCTGACAATCCATGTGGCCAATATCAAACTGACCAACGGCGAAAGTCGACTGATCGCAGAATATCCCTCGCATCGTATAGTTTTTTGCAGCCCCTTCTCTGACCAGGATAAACAATATTTCGGCATCCTAACAAAATCTATTAAAAATTCGGAAGACATTATTTCCAATTCCTGTCACGTTTTCACAATTCACATGAAGTTAACCGATCATCGCGAGCACTCAAATATTTGCAATGCTTTTGGATTTAGCTGCACAAAGACTTCAGAGATGAACCTCTGCCAAGAGTTTCCGATGTCGTGCAACGACCTGATCGGTGCCATTCAAACACTTTACATATCGGGAACGTCTAACGAGGAGTCTGTGTTTAATGACAGTCATCGACACGCGGAAACATCTTCGCCGCAACCCAGCAATCTGAGTACCTCGACCGCTCATTCCAGCAACAGCGATTCCGGGATTGGCTTCAAAGACGATTATGGGAACGACAATCATTCCGATGGCAATAATCTGCCGGCTTTAGATTATTCGCGAAAATATTTGCAACCAAATTTCAGACACTTGCAACCAACCGTTCAGGTGAGAAAATTGACTGGATAAACAGTAAAGGAATTTTGTGAATTTTCTATTTATGCTTTCTTAAATTTAGAATATTAAATTCTTCATTTTATGGAGTATTTGGTTTTACTGTATCGAGTTTGTTTCATAAGAAATAATTCATTTTTATTTCACGCTATCTAAGATGTCTTTTACAATTAAATGACTACAAAAGTTTACCAATATTTATAAAATCAATATTTATCAATAATTACAACTTATTTTCAGTTGAATCAAATGATAAAAAAATGTCAATCTTTGATATAAAGAGCTGTATTTGAATGTTTCATTAAGAAACGTTGGAAACATTAAACCCAAGCGATTTCAAGCTATTAAATTATATGTATACTCAAAACATATAAATTATCAAGTGTATTATATAATTTGTAAATAATTAATAAAAAAGTTAATAATTATGAAATAAGAAAAAACATTCTTTACGTTTTTTTATAAAGTATAATAAAATAAAACGTTGATGATGTATTTCGTTGTTGAAATATTTCAAACATTGTTCAGATTTTTTACGCCTATGTATATGCCCTTGCTTTTGCTCATATTTATAACGAATGTTACAGGGGTCAATGTGTATCGCAACTTTAGAAGATCATTCAGAATGAAGTCTAATACATGACGCATACAATACTAAATAGCTGGAGATTCATGACTATTACAACTTCCAGCAACAAAAAAGCCTTAAATTTTCTTAATGACACACTTCTATTGTCATTTTTATTTGATTACACATCTTCTTATAAACAATTTAATTCAAAAACGGAATCTATACATTTCAAAAATAATATCAGGATATCATCAATTGAAAGACAAAAAAATGTATACAAACACTATACTCCACAAAACAAACCTAATTTGTTTTTCTCCTTCAAAAGCACATAGAATGTCTTAAAATATAACTGCTTCATAACAAATACAAACTTATACAAATACTTAAAAATTGTATTTGTTCCAGGCGACTAGCAGGCCAAAAGCAATTGGAAAAGAGAACGACGAGTCATATGACTCGCGGCTCACTGTGCGGGCCATAACTGACTCGCACTGGTCCTGGATTGGGGAGGTCGGCCGGGCAGAAGGGAGGAGTGGATTCGCCACCTGTCCCTGCAGGCCAGCTGCCGGCTTCCACGCCGGCAGTAGTAGCGGCAGCAGTTGCGTCTTCGCCTGTCGCGACAACGAAACGCTTTTCGGCGCCAAAATGGAGCGCGACGTTAACGCTCACGTGCAATTCAACGTCAGTAAATCGCTCGGTAACAGTATCGAGGACATCAATGGCGAATTCGAATGGTCCAAGAGTAAGAACTCGGACGCCACCAGACTTTGGGGGAGTCTGCAGGAAATTTCCAAGTTCTCGTCCGATTTGGTTTGCGACGACAACGCACTGGCAAGTTCTTTTTTTCATCCTAGCTTTGCTTGTTTTGTTATGAATTAGGCTTGTGTTTTTTACAATTGAACTTAAATTTAATTGACTTGAATCAATGGAAAAATTTTAATTAAATCAAGTCAAATTAAATGGATTTGATTATATATTTTTTAATTCAATTTTGCAAATTAATTTAAGGATTTATAATTTGTAATGTAATAAGGTTTAATTTTGAAAGGTTTTCACTTTAAGGTAGTTCGATACGTTTGCTTGTCGAATATCCTGATTTTTAAAGTGTTTAAACATGTTTATAGATGTTTCAAGTTTCTTAAGTTTAACTGTCTCTTCATATGTAGAGGAATTCCAAATGTTTTTTTTATCAACGTACTCGAACTTGGAAAAAAATATACAAAATACAACTTTGTTTTTCATTTTTTGTAAAAATTTTATTAAAAAATTACAGGAAAATGTAAAACTAAGTGAAATATATTTATTCCGAAGATTATGTGCTAACGAATTTATCCAACATTTTTTAAATTGAAATTCATCGATAAAAAAACGTTTGAAACTTCCTTTACATCTTTTCATATGACATCTTTGTTTGTAGATTAGGAAGTGTAAACATTTTTGTGTACTTGAAACATAAGTATACTATCGTATCGAAAAAAATAAAAAAGTGGATTGATGATCGACTTTGATTTATATAAGCCGCTTCGCCATCTAGCGTTGGTTTTTCTAATTATTTCAGTCAGCCCTTTGATTCACCGTGACTACATCGAATCGAATTTATCTTTGATGATGCGCGTTTCAATATCTATTTTTTGATATGATGCAGGCAGATTCAATCGCGGATTTTCATTCATCAAAATAGTTGAAGCTTTTTGAAAATTTCATACTTTCAAGTTGATTTCAGTCTGAGCTGTAGGTTGATCATTATTTTATCTTACTTTATTCATTTATTTATTATTTGCTTTTAATTTCAATTATAATAACTTCAAAATTGATCTTTAAAATGTTTTTTGAATTGAATTCCAGTGCCTTATACTCGGAGTATATTTTCAGATCGTTATCTACTCGCGTACACGACGGCGCACTGGAGAAGCTTCACGCGACAATGAACGCATAAACGACGTTCCGTGGTAATTTCAACTTGCGATGCATTCTTCAGTTCCGTCCATCTTTGGGATTTTTTCTCGCCAGCTTGCGGCGCACAGTGGGAACGCGGTACACGCATAACGCGCAACACGCAAACACGCGCACAATTATACTTTGTCTCTGTCTTCTTGCACCGTTTCCTGCCTACGGAGCTATTATTAAAAGGGAGAACGGGGGAATGGATAAAGGACGAACGAGTACGCTCACATTTACGCGTTCTATTATGTCTCTGTCCCCGTTGCCTAATGTTATGTGTAGGTGAAAAAACTTGCTCGCTAATTGGATGAATACGAAAATGAGAAACCATTTTTTAATAAGGGAAAAGTCAAAAAGTTGAAGGAGATAGTCGAGCATGGTTTTGTATTTCAAAGGTTTTTGTTTGTTGACTTTTGATGTCTAATTGTGTTAGATAACGTTTTTTGATGTTTTATGATTTTTTATCAATGATTCTTCTTGATGATCGACTAATCAGATATTAAGATAAAAATCAATGAGAAATCCTCAAGCATTGTGGAATAATATAAAATAGAAACACTCAAATACTACAAAATAAGAAACAGTACAAAAAACCATTATAAATTACTATATAACGTTATAAACAATGGGAGCTTAAGGTAAAAAATCACAAATTACAATGAATTTTCTTAAAATGATAATGTTGTAGAAATCTAGTCATTTACAAAAGATATTAATGAATAATATGCGATAATTTGACAGTAAAATGCTTAGGATATAAAAAAAATTGTTGACACACACAAAAATCGATTTTTATTTGCAAGAAAATCTGGATTATTACAAAAAACAAGTATAAAATACTCAGATATATACGAAACATGTTGTAGCAATAAATTATAAAAAATAAATTACTTTTTGTAAGATGCGCCTGTGCACCGGATGGCTCATAGGCTTGTAATAAATGTGATTTTTTACCTTCAGATAAACAAAAATATTTTAATGCAATTATCTAGATTTATTAATCAAATACAGTATCAATCTGTAGTTCAGTTCAAAGATAAACATGAAAGTGAAAAAAAAATTATAAGTAACACGTGCCAATAAACAGCAATAACAACAAAAATGGCAATAAATTATATTGAAATTCAAATTTTGATCTTTAGTGAAAACAATGGCACTTGGCTTGAATTTGCTATAACGAAACGTTATAATCTTTCTGCATGTGTTCATTGCACCATTTTTTATGAAAATTAAAAAAATGTTCTTTCAGCAAGTTGAAAACGTCACCGACGTTTTTAAAACTTTAGTTCAAAATCTCGTAACACCGTCAACACACATTCAAACGTTACATTTCTCTTCCTTTCCCCGCAAACACAAAAACGTGTCCTTCAAAGATCAAAACAGTATCTTCCATCATTCATCACAATCTAAGCGTTCCCAGATTCTAATAAACGATGGAAAAAAATGATCGGTAAGCCCCCGTTCCCCTCGCTCTTCCTCTTCCCCACAATTACACTTATTAATTACCGTCATTCCCATCGTCCCTACTCCCTCGAATGCATCGACAAAAACTCGCCGCAAGTTTTCCCGAGCGGATCCAAGCCCCGCGCGTCGATCTCACTCGAATCGACGCGCGCGCCGCAATGAAAAGCGAGGCCGGCGCTTTGGAAAAGCGCGAGCAATCGAAAAAGCCTGTCATCTTTCGTTTGGCAGCTGACCGTGCTCTTAAAAAGGATAAGCCAGCGAACAAACGAACGGTACGGCTCTTTGCTCGCCCGTGGCCCCTCGTCCCCCCGCAGCGGGACGCGCGATGAATGAGAGAGCCGTGAGCGTCGGCAGCGCCGAGGGGGAAATAGGTTGGCGCGGCGGACAGAGCAGTGAGCGAGCGGCGCTCGGCCAACGACGAGTCGCTATTTCCTTCTCGTTTCGTTTGTTTCGCGTCGGTTCCGTTTTGCCATTGTGATTTCGTCGCGCCAAGTGGCCTCGCGACGTCGACTCGCTGCCCAAGCTGGGCGGAGCAGCTCGCGCTCGCTCCGTGCCATGATCGAGTCGCGACGACGTGCGTCGGCCCAACAGACGTATCTTTCATGCAAAAATGCGGCGCGTTCCACACCGCGCCACGCGCGAGAATTAGATGGGTGTACCACGACATGGAACCGCTGGTAAGCCCGTGAGACTTTCTCGCTCGAGTCGTCGTGATTCGGCTCCGGTGAACGTCGCCTCGGTCGCAAGTTCAAAAAAAGGCACTCGTCGTTGCTTCGAAAGTGCTGTTTTTGTTTCAGTTTGAGAAAGTCCAATAGTAAGAGTTGATATTGTATTGTTATGCAGTTGAAGGTTCCAATGTCTATTGGCGAAGACAAAGTAATCAAATAATGTTCAATATACTGTCTTTCAACATAAAAATAAATGTACTCAGACTTATTTGTGGGTAGAAAGTCATGTTAGATTTTATTTTTGTTTAAATAACTTGAAACTCGAAGCACATGGCAAAGTTTGATATTTGAATCGTTTGGTTCATTGGGCACTGTCTAAAAATGACTGTATAGTTGTAAAAAACAACTTTGTAGGTGTCTCGTTTTGAAATATATCTCATTTCTTGGGCACCAACAGTGGTTCAAATTAAATCGAATTGAAATATTGTTGGTGCTCCGCAAAGTGCTTAAAACTTTTGCAAAATGGTTTTAAAAAAACTTGTACTCATTCTTATATTCTAGACAAAAATGTTTTTCTTTTACTTGTGAATTTAAGTTTCGACATTATCTTGTCACATTTGTTAATCACAGAGAAAAAATTGCACTAAAAATTTTAGTGGTAAAACGTGCTTCACTATTTGACTATCAACTTTTACTACTTCACTTTCTCATTGTCTCGTCATTAATGAGACGTTGTCCAATAAAACAAATGTAATATTTTCATTGTCATTAATTATTTATTTTAATGCAATTAGAATTCTAGGAGCATTCAACGCCAAAACAATGGATAAACTGAATTGACAACTTTTGTTCCTAATTAATTTGAATGAATCAAACGTTGACGTGGACTTTTCAAATCATTTTAAGAATTAACAATTAGCATTCACTTGACTTGTCGCTACTTTTCAAAGTCCCTCAGTTGATTTTTCGCTCTTACAGTTTGATCCCGAACAAGTGTTTTATTTGGAACATGAGAAAGTTTTGAAAACTTTTGGCTCGGAGTATACCAGCGGTCTTAAGTTTTGACGGTTGCGAATTACTGAAGATGTGCAGCGACTTGTAGCATTGATGGTTTACAAGGCTCTGCTTGGCTCCACCTTGTTCCTAGTTTCTGGTACAGTCCCAAACTTCGGTTGTCTGATAAAAGTTATTACAAAAACAGACTGGAGAAAAGATTAAAGTATGATATAATGTTATGCAAAGAAAGTTGTAAACGAATTCGAACTCTGAAAAAAAATGCACAAAGTACAATTTTGTTTTCCATTTTCTGTACAAATATTACATCTTTCAGAAATTCAGTACATTTCAAAACAATTGCTCTTTTTGAGTTCTTTCAACTGTGTCAGAACAGCGGAACGAGGCGGAATTGCAGCGAACCTGAAGAACGTCATCGATTGTTTTGATTGATGTTCACCATTTGGGGGCGTTGCTTGTTATTTTTGGAGCTTCACTTTTGTTGTGTGAAATCGGCGTGATGACTTTGTGTCGAACCTCGCAATAAGGTTTAGATACGTTGATTGTCACGTCCGAATAACGTGAGAAAGTCGATGGGAGCGATGGAAGTGAAATAAGGGATTGGCGTAGAGTGGAAACCAATTCGGCCGGGAGAAAATTCGATCGGAAGATAAATGATCGTTGAAACGGGCGGTCGGGCGAGTTGATGGAGTTTAATTTGTTGGTTAAAAGTGTTCGAGGATTGTGGTTTGTTTGTGAAAAAGACAGCGACATTGTGGTAAAATCCTTTTAAATCAAGTCGTTTATCAATTGACAATTGAAAAATTGTAAATATTGTTATCTGGTTTTGAATGACTACTCTGTTTATTAAAAAAAAACTCAGCAAGTTTGCAATGCAAAATTTAGCCTGAAATGAAAAGTGCAACAAAAAGAATATTGAGATCAAATCCAATTTTTCATACAATTCATTGCTGAATGTGTTTGATTTTTAAAATAAGGCTCATTCAGACTAATTCAGAGGTATGTGTAACATTTTTTTCAGAATGAGCCTGATTTAAAAAAAGTAGACACATTTTTAGCTATACATTGTGTGAAACATTAAATTTGAAGTCAATTTTTCTGTTGCACTTTCAAACAATTTCAGACTCAAATCTTTTTTTGTTTAAAACAGCGTGTTTTATCTTCGAATGTATTACGTTTCAATTGTTATAACAATGGAATTGTATTTGATTGTTTATTTCTGATTGAAGAAAATTTGCTGAAAATAGTTATTTGTTTTTAGCATGCGAGTACCGAGTCATGCAGCGGTGCAACTGTCGGGTACCAAGCAGTTCAAATTTGGTCTTCCAGTTTCGAAAAGCTTTTAGAAGATCCAAAGGGTCTGGAAACGTTTGCTGTAAGTTTTTCATGTTGTTAGTAATAACTTAATGTTTCAATTGCCTTCAATAATTGATGACGTCAGGTACTTAGGAATTGAAATAGTTTTCAAGATATCTTTCATAAAACGAATTTTGTGATAATAAAAATTAATGAAATTTCGTTTAATGTATTTATCTTTCTTTTTTTTTTTTTTTTTTTTATCACATGTAAATATTTGATTTCTTTTTCATTTCGTTTTTATATTTCATATCAAATATTTTAATTATTTTTAATTATTGATAATGATATAAAATACTTAGTCACTGAAGTAATTCTTAAATTGGTTTTTGTTACATAATTCTATTATATT
>JABFOV010006224.1:0-10885 GCA_022817685.1 Aradophagus sp. ZL-2020
GGGTGAAGTTGGGCGCGAGGGCTCGTGGGACAGGCGGATTGGGAGCGATGGCCGATAAAAGGGCAGTTTCGGAGAAGCTTCGGATCGCGATAGCGGAGGATGCGACCGGCGAAACGCGAAACGGCGGCGGCCGGCTGTAGAAAGTGTTTCACAGAAAGGACTGCGCAGCGCGTTGAACCCGCTCGCGGCGACCTTTGGCCCGCTCACGGCCGTTGCTCCGTCTCGCTCCGCCACGGCGCCGGCTCGCGCTCTCCGTGAGATGCTAATCGATATACAATTACGCGTCCCTCGTAATTGTTCGCGCAAATTAAAGCGACTCGCCACGTGGGAAATCCCGCGGAATCGTGCGCCGGCCGATCGAATGCATAATGCCGCGCGGCTCATTTCCATCGCGCCTTGCCAGCGCGCCCGAGTCGAAAAGCACGACTTTTCCACCCGGCGATGCGCGCGCCTCGCGTGCCATGAAATATTAATTTTTCTTTTCGACCGAGCAGCCTCTTCCGACCGCGAACAACAATTTGCGGCTGTCTCTCACTGACCCCCCCTCTTACCGCGATCATTCGTTTGTCAATTTATTTCGCCGAGGCTTGAGAACGCCGGCATCCGGCGCTCGCCAGAGAGGCTCGGTTTTCAGTCTTTTGTCTTTCGCCGGTTTTTCTGCCGGACGGTTCGAGTGATAGTAGAAAGTAGCTTTTTTTCTTGCCAGAGGTCGGCAACGCTGGCTAGGAAATGAGAATGGCTATTGTGATTAATGACGAATTAAGGCATTGAAAGCTCGAGCATCGATGCATCATTGGCGAATTAAGTAATTAGTGAGTGTCTTCGGGCGAGGCGTGTCCTTTATTTCGTTTTTTTTTTATTTAATTTTTTTTTACTGACTTAAGACATGGTTGGAAAAGTGTTTTGAGGGAGTAGATTGCCGCACTGATACAATGCAAATTTCATTTGATGAGAGACAATTAGTTTTACTTTGGTGATTTATTTGTAAGAGGGCACTTTTGCTATTTCTCATTCCAAAGTGTTGTTCCGGATGGAGTCATTTGTTGGATGTTGGTTTGGTAGTGCTTAGTGTTTGGAACCAACGTAGAATTTAGGATTGTTCTGTTTTAATTTCGTTAAAAGAGAAACGTTGTTGAAATTAATTTTTTGCGTAGAGTTAATCAAGTTGTTTTTTGTAATAAAATACAAAACAGAAAATATTGTTTGAATTCGGAATAGATTCGATGAATTTTGAATATAAAATGTAAAAAAAAGTAAATGAAAAGTTGCATTGATGCTGAAATAAATATAAGTTTTAATTTTGATTTTCCATAGACCAAAAAAAAACGTCGATATTTTGCACGCATTCAAAAGAAAGTAATTTTTTCTGAAAATAGTTCCTCACGCTTTGACACGGAAATAAAAAACTTCGACGCCGGTTTTTTTAATACACAAACAAACGCCGTTTTCAAACGATGGTAAAAAAAATCACTAGCACTTTACAATCCAACAATATTTCCATTGTGAACGCCGAATTAAGTCATAACAATTTTGACGGCGCTGCGATGATACGCGGCGATAGACGCTCTTATCGCATTATTACATAACACTCGTTCGTCGGCCGCAAAGCATCCCATGCATTTCGACAACGTTTCGCCATTAAAAACGCCGACTTTCCTAAGTTTCATTAGCTCGAACGCAGGGCACCTTTTCACCACATTTATGACACGCAACAATATCAAATGGTTTCGTTTCGGCGGGCCGTAATTTTCGTCGGAAATTTCAGCCGCTTCCTTATTACCGCTTGTTAAGGCCTAACGACCTTTTGAATTAATCAGAGGCGAAACATCAGCGTATAGTTATAATATTATTTTCATCATTAGACACCTGCGCGAGATATAGATAAATCTTTCATCCGCCGACGGCGATAAAATCTTTTGTACTCTCGTGTGCAGAGATCCGCCGTAATTTTCCAGTAAACGTTTCGCAGCGGCTCGGCGTCGAATCGGCCGCAACCGGGGACGCCTGAGCGACGAGCGTTTCGTTTAACAAGCGACAGGAAGGCAATTAAGACAATGCATCTGCTTTGGAAAAGTTATTCCGATCGAACGAACGTTAATAACAGCGAGCCTGCCGAGCTAATTGCGCAAATGAAAACGGAGCCGCCACGTTGGTTGCACCGTATTTACGCTCGCGTTGGGGATTCTTCACACGAAGCGCACGACAATCGAATGCTCAATGAAGCGCCGTATGAGAATGTTATTGAGGAGGAGGAGGAGGAGTCACCTGCGAGCGTGAAACTTTTATCGCCGGCGTTGAAAAAAGCTTAATGCGCGATTGTCGATAAATATATATTGGTTGTTAAAATTGCCATCCACGGCTTCGCAGACGCAAAGTTGCGTAAACCGTCGACGTCAAAAATACGTTTAATTACATTGCACGGCAAAAGAGTTCGGTACGTCAATGCCGAGACGAAAATGGTTGTAATACGAAGTAATTATACGTGAGTTCGCTACGATAAAGTGCAAAAAAGGATGATAAAAAAAAAGGAGTTTCAATGCAATAACAGGGAAATACGTTTAATTAACAGTTGGACGGAAAAAGGCGCGTTTTTTTTTAAGGTGGCTGTGAAAAAGCGTCAGCTGAATTTGCGACAAAAGTTCTATTGACGGGGCATTAAAGGTTGTGAGACTTTCGTTTTGATAGGAAGGAAAGTTGTGAGATTTTTTTTTCTTTTATTTTAACGGTTTTTCGTTTGAAGAGACGCGAGAAATAAAGGCAATTTTTTATGCATAGATAATGAAGAATTAATCAAATATATTTTTTGTAAATTTCACTTTATGACTCGATGAATTATGCTAATTTTTGAAGAATGCGCCGAAAATTTGGGATCCAATATTTTGCGAAAGTGACCCGCGGAAAATGTGATGTCACAAGAATCGATACGTCACGTAAAACAGTTGGTTACTGAGTTACCTTGTTCTGGAGGCGACGCAATAGGTCCCGTCGATTCACTAATATTGAAAATTCCTATTCGGTTCCCGAATTCAAATAACTCGGAACATTCTACGAGTGCAACCTCGTTTTACGTGAATGCACGTTTTCACAATAGAAATATCACGGAGGTCGCGCAAAAAAGTTTGTAACAAATGACGCGGAGCTTCATATTCAACTTCGTTAATTATTTGTAGTAGGCCAAAGTAATTTTGTGGTGAGTTTGTAAAATTTTACCATTATTATTGCATTGGATGAGTAGTTTTAAAAAATAATACATTAAGAAATATTATTGACTGGATAGCATTGTAAAAAAGTCTTTTGGAAATGTTGGAGAAAAAAAATATTCATTTAAAGTTTTTTTTTTTTCTTTCTTCGTTTACTTTAACTAGCAGTTACATTAATGAAGGTTCATTTTCAAAACAAGAAAATGTATTACGGAAATGGATAATATTGATCAAAAGGTTGTAGAATGGCTATTATTACTCAAAGTTGGCATTGTGATTTACAGTTAAAACGCTTTTCATATTTATGGGTATGCATTGCGTGAATTCGAAGTTGCTAAAGTTGATAAATGCTCGTGTCATCGTCGCTCGCATGCCGCGAAGGATACGCGTGTTTTTCGTCTGGTCTAGTAAGTTTGCGTCCGAGTAAACGACTCTTGTTTTCCGCTTCAAATATGAAGTTTCTTTCCCTCAAGAGAATTTAGGTCAGAACACGGCAAAGTTTGCTTGAGCGCGACACCAACTTTATACGTACGTTTGTGAATGTCAAGGCACCGACAACTTGAGCAACCGTGAAGAAAGACATTTCCGTATTTGATATCATGTTTCCTGTAAAATGGATGATCGGATTGTCTACTCTCATTAAAATTCGGACATGTTGTTTTAGTGAATGTTAAAGGCTAATTGGAGTAATAAAATAATTCCAAGAGATAATTAAGTGCAAATTATTCTTACTTGAAAGTGCTTAATTGCTTCCCGAAATTAAGAATAAAAAAAGGGAAACGAAATGCGACAAGGAATCATGTTCAATGTCATAATTTCTAATTAAGATATTCAGGTGATTCTTCAGGTCTAGCGCCACGGTATTTTTAAGTTACAATTTCAAAGGATTAAATTAATACTTGTCATAATAATCTGTCATATCCTTGATCTTTCAGCTGTAATTAAAACACCTGATTTCCTTTGAAGCAGAGAGAAATTTAAGCAAATCTCGTTGCCTTTGACAGAATTACCATTTTTTCTCTCAACTATTTTCAAAATACTTGATTTCCTTTAAGGCAGAGTGAAATTTATACAAATTTCGTTTTTTTGGAATGAATATTCGTATTTTTTTTATCTATGAGAAAAAATTACATTTTCTTTTTACAATTTAATTACAATTTAATTTTGTTATTTGTAACAGATGTTATTTTTACATTCGTTTTTTCCCATCTGGAAGCCCTCCAAATAAAAAAAGAAATTTTTTTTTTTTACACAAATCAACATTCTTTCAAAATAAGAAAATAAACAGGATATGTTTATTCAAAAAAAAAGAAAAAAAAAAAAAAAAAAAAGAAAAAAACCACTAATCTAGTAATTAAGGCTTGAAGAATCATCTCAATCAGTTGCATTCATGAAATTCAGTTTTTTATCAATATACAACACATTATACTTGTGAAAAAGTTGAAAAATTAAAAACGTAATTGTGAGAATATTCAAGCATTGTTGTTAATTCCAGCTATTGATATTCCGTATCAAAAATATGATTTACAATTTTTGAATGAACCTTAAAATGCGAGTGAATAATTGTCATTTTTAACAAACAAATAACTGTGCGAGCGCAAGATTACATTTTTTAATTGCTTCATAACAATGGAATCGCATCAATTACACGTGAATAATTACAGTAAAACCTGCTGACTCTTGTCTAGAAGAACTTTAGGAAGGGAAATTGAAGGAGAAACGGACTCTAGAGTTTGTACTCGTCATTTGTATTTTTGTCGATTGTGTAATTAATGAAATTGCGTTTCATAATCATGAACGACAATCTACTTCTGAACAAATTTTTACGAACGTAGTAGTAGGCGTTTCTGATGAGAAAATTATACCAAAAATTCTTATAATTTCTACTGCAGCGAAAGTGTATCGCTTACGATGCAACTGCCGAGTCTAATCTTTAGAGTAACGTGAAGGTTTACAATTAATGGTTTCACATTTACAACTTTTTTTTTACAAAAGTAAACGTCTTATTTATTACGCATGAGAAAAAAATGTCATTATTTTTCATTTAATAATTTGATGGCACAAGACTCTTTGTATTAAAAAAAAATTCATTAAAAATTATTATTAACCACTATTATGGTTATTAATAAAATTGGAAAAGTACAATATTTATTAAAAAATGTAAAGGAAATTTTTATGAAATATAAAAAATAGAAAATATAATGAAAATATACATAAAATATATATGTATATATGTATATGATTATCTTTTTGAAACCAAATAAATTTTTTAATCTCCAACATTTTTCAAATGCTCTATATATGCTATTTATATATAATAAATCGAAGAATATTATATTAAGAAAACGTAAAACTTGTAATAAAAATTTGAAATCGCAAATTACATCGGTCGGCAAAACTTATTGTCCAATTCCACTGTGAATAAATTTATATAACATTGTAAAGCAAATAAATAATTATAACGCACTTTTACTTATGATAAACAGCGTAATAGAATACGCAGTAAATTCGCAAACATTTGTCTTTTATACTGTGATGTTTCAATCTTCTCGGTTGAAAACTAGGGAAAACACCATAAACAACGGTCTTACGCAAAGCTGTCGCGTTATGAAAAATATTTGCAGCACTTTTATTTCGCGTTCATTGGGTTTACAGTTATTTTCCCGTAAATAATGAGTTTGATTTTGTGAAAAGGAATACGTTACGAAGGACGAAAAGATTTATGAATTCAAAATGTAGTTTCGGAATACACGTAAGAGTAACGAAATACAAATGAACCCGCTTTTACACGCTCATTAAGATGTTATTATGGTTCTTTCACATAATAATGATCCAAGGCAGGAGTAAAGGTAACACGCTCGGCTCTCTATAATTTCAAGGAAATTCCTTTTATCGGCTTATCAAATAAAACGAGCTTTATGCCGGGTTCATCAACTTAAACGAGCATAAATATTTTCATGCCGATAGCAGTGCTGTTCCAACTTTGTTATTAGGCAGATTTAATTAGGAAAAATGAAGACTTTCGCGCACGACCGCTTCACCAATCGCTACTCAAATCGCACAAAATGTCACATTTTTTCGACGTTAAACAAACCTTAAAGTGCCGCCTTCTAAAAGTCATCCACGACATTTAATAGGCGATGTTTTAATAGTTACAAAGACTGTTAAATGCATAAACATAGGAAAACAGAGATAATTTTTTTGCACGTTTTATACATTCGTAAATTTCACAACATTTCGACGCGTCGTTAGGATAAAGCCAAATAAATAAGTACACACATCAAGATTGTCAGCATAAATGACATTATCAAAAATCCAACGTTTTGCATTTTAGCTGATACTGAAATATATTCATTGACGTTGGAAAAAGATAAAAAGTAGTAGCTTCTTTTTATTCATTCTGTTCTAATTCCAGTATATTTTTCAGATTTTATTTGTAAACTTTTCGAGCTATGCTCATATTTACGAGCGAAACGTCCCGATTTTTGTTTTCTAATGGAGGAGGTAATTGGACAGTGTTTCGAATTCATTTGAAACATAATGCATCGTTGAAGTGTTCCGCTCTTAAAATTTGTTTCTCCTTTGAAATGGAAGTATCACTTCATAAATGCGGCAATAAATTGTTCATTCATAAACTCCGGCAAATGACAGTGTTTCTAGGCTTATCCAGATTGCCAGGGAACCGTTTCTTGGAAGTATAAGCCTTTATTCCCATCTCACTTCACTTCGTTACACCAGATCGACGCGGAGTTATCATTTTCATCTCACTGTTCCAACTTGCAGCTACGTACGGAAAAGTTTGTTATTGCATCGGACAGTTTATCATCATCTTAAACGAAGAAGCGCACCTTTTGACGTTCTTCGCTCGGATAGCTACTGAACTTTGTTTCAAGCAAACCGTCTGTAGTCCGTGGAAATGAAAATTTACATGACATTTCACAGTAAAAATAGACGTTTCATTTGTACTAAGTTTTAAAACAGTTTTAGACGTTTCCTTTTTTCAAACGACACGTCCAATTGTAAGCACTTGTAAAGCCTCTTATACATTTCTATATTGAAAGAAAAACAATCTTGAAATAAATAGAAACAATTTTTTGTTAGGTTCATGTTGAATAATTATAATAAACACATTGTTTTATTTTGTATTATTTCATGTAAAATATTTGAGAGTATTATTTTCAAACGTTGCAGTGTTGGAAACTGATATTTTTTTCTGTAATTGTAATTTGAGAACCACGCTAATTTACTCTTCTTCAAATTTTAAGAATTTTTCTTCTGTATGCTTTGTTTAGATATAGAAATGTATTTATTTTTTAATTCTTTTCTCGCGAAAATGTTGCTACAAACAGAAGATTACAAAGCTGCGAGGTGCCTTCGAACGTAGTTGTACCGCAATGTTATGCCGAAATACCAGCAACATTGTGTGAAAGATCTGAACTACTATTGTGGTTTCGAGAGATCCAACATTTTCACGTCACAACGCATTGTTGTGATTTTATTTATTTTGACGTTACCTTGTAACATTTGGTAGTGATGTATAAATAAATTAACATCTAACATATTAACAAATTTTCGTGTACAATAATTGTTAATAACGAGTAAAAATCTTGTTTTCCTCACTCAAAAACAAAATATGTTGGTATTACTCATCTTCGACACGTGATACCAACATATTTTATTTTCTCGCCAAGTAAAACGTCGTACTTGGGAAACAAAATATAAGTTTGTAGTCCTTCGAATCACCAAACCAAAACTTATTTTGTCCACGTCATTTAATACATAGATATTCTCTTGGTCTAGATAATAATGATATAACAATAATTGAAATATTAATAAATTCAAAAATTAATAAAATCTACAAGAGAAATAGTCGACCTCTCTAACATTTCAGCTTAACTAGAAAACGGTAAATTTAATTGCTGAAATCGTTCTCTGTTATCAATTGATTGATATCGACTGATCACTTTCCGGCTTTCAATTGAATCGTTTAACGTGGTAAATTGAAAAGACTCTAATTCCACGTCTTTTGATTCGAAAAACTCTTTTAACGCGTTATTTTGATTAACACGGCAAATTCAGTTGATTGGTCGTTAATAAACTTTTCTCCGCTTCGGTCGCTGAGAAAATAGTTGTGGTTATATAATTACGTTAGTGCTTTAGGTGACAAAAATGAATTGTAATATTACGCGGGGATTTTATTGACGCGCGCAGTGAATCGCGGGGAGTGGCTTGCTTACTTTGATGACCGCGGTTTGTGCGCCAACGTAAATGATATTTTATAAAAGCGATAAAGCGAATTTTATAAGCCGCAGCGGCGTTACCCGCGTCGTTCCACGCCGAGGCCGAACTTTAAAAGGTACAGAAATAAACGTCAGAAATCTTTGCAACTTATCTTCATGGACGTTTTCCAGCCCGACACTTACTTCCGGCGTTGTTATTATTCCGTCTCGGAATATCTTTTAACGACTATTTCTTCGCAAAGATTTATTGAGTTTTTGATGTTTTCATTTCGCGCCACCGACGAGATACTAAACAAATGAACATTTCATTTAAGAAAGTTGATTCAAAAGCGCCCGAATGAATCCAGTATGGTAATAAAACAATGGTTTATTTGATATTTTTATGTTAAGGTGGAAAGCGAAGGTAGAAATGAACGCGCGAAGCACGGGGCTAATTGTGTTTTGAGCTTTTTGAACGAGCTTTCTTGTGCTTGCCCCCTTCGTTTTTATTTAAAACGTACGGTTGAAATTACGAAGAGTATTTCCCGCAGCGAGACCGTCAGCTATAAAATTCAGTGAACAATTATATTCGCTGTAAAATGTTACCTAGATTTTTAGTAATTTATTTTAGAATATTTGTTAAAAAAAATTAAAACACAAAGTAATCTTTTGTTATATTTTTTCAATCTTTGCTGCATATATTGCTTTTTATTTTATATTCGCAAAATGCTATTAGATTACAAAATTATTTACAATACAAAATCAATCAGCATAAATTGCCTTTTTTACAATTTTATAATGATTATAATTAGAAATTATTTATCTCGAAATATAAGTCCTTTTTCACCACTAAAACTAAATTCATTTAGCAAAATCATACGACTCTCTCAAACACGGATCATTACACTTTTCAACAACTTTCGAACAACTGCTTTACACATTCCAAAAATGATAAACACGCAAAGTGATCATTCTGATATAATGTCTTGTTTACCCTGTACTACAACCTGTTGTGCTTTCAAAAGAGCGCGTCATGAAAAGGCCTGCGAACGTTGGCACAAAAAGAGTCGCCAGTGACATTAGGCACGGTTGCGCAAGCGCGTTTCGAAGTACTTTTTATTACATCAATCACACACAGCGTCCGCGGGTAGATAGGTCTGTCAAAGTGTCGAATCGAAAGCCGACGTTTGAAACAATGAAGCGTTCGGCGCCGAGGGTTTTTCGGCGCCCGCCAAGTCGCCTGAATGCACCGCCATTCGTAACTGTTGTTCGAATTGCGGGCGCGTTTTCGCGAGTACTTTTGTTGCCGAAATTTCGTTTGAAGTTTTCGTTTCAGCATTACAAAAGCCACGCGAAATAATCCGTCCGTCTGTTTGCAGCTCGTCCGTCCGCATAAACTAATACCTTCTTTTTACACCGACGCGCGTACGTCATTAGCGATGCAACCTCGCTGCCGAGGAGCGGAGATTAAAAATGCTTAAAAGCATTTTTTTCATCCCCACGGACGACCTTTTTCCTTATTTTGTGACCGGACTTGCGCGCGGCGTTTCGCCGGCAAGCTCCGTAGATATATATATATGTTTGTCCGTTTCGTTGAAGTTTGCAACGTATTTTTGATAGCAATACTAAGTGCGGACAATTTTCGACGTGACTAGTTGAATTTCTGTTGAAGAAAGGAAATAGGTTTAGTATTCCTCTTTAAATGTTGAAAATAATTTGAACCTCAACTCTGGGAGATAAAATTGTTCGTAATTTGAATTCTTTGTGAAAAAAAGGAAAAAAAAAAAAAAAAAACATTGTTGGAAACTTCTTCTACTCTTCCGCCAAGTGATATTCATTTTTCAAGTTTTCGACGTGGAAAAAAACGCCGCATGGGTTTTTTTCTTTTTTTATGGAGAAAAAGTTGATTCTATGTGAAATTTTCCTTTTATGGCGCGGAGGTGGTTAATTTTGCAATTCAGAGACAAAGTGAAAAAATATTTGACTCGATCATGCGACAATGGAAAGCTCGCGCGATTTCGCTGTCGAAAAAGCAACGATGATTTCTTTGTTTATCAAGATGCTTACTTAAGTACGATGTAAATTAATGGACGGGACGTGACAAAGAGTTATACTTATTCATGACCGACCAAAAAAATCGCGTTCGTTTTTTTTTCTTTTTTTTTTTTTGGATTGTATTTATCGAAATCCGTTTTTTATCGGCGAGACTTTCGATGTTCGATGTAAGATCACAATTACATTCCGACCGTTCATTACGTCACCTTCCAAATTCTTTCCCGTCATTTACCCGTCTTGTTTTCTCTTCTTTTCTTTCTTTGCACATTGTTTTTTTTTTTTTTTTTTTTTTTTTTATTCGAGACTGTTTTTTTATATATTCGTAATTTTCGTTAATTTTTTTTTTTTTTTTTTTTTTATAGATTTGTAAATACTTTTTGAATTAAATTCAGTTTCAAAATATTTTTTTTT
>JABFOV010006225.1:0-10965 GCA_022817685.1 Aradophagus sp. ZL-2020
CGAGAGTATGGACGTATGACACGGCGACATCGTATGAAACCAGTGCGACGTGAATTCAGCAGTGTCGTCATCTCGCTGGTGTGTATGTCATGGGCCTGCTTTTCGTCATGCACGAGACGCCGCTGTCTCTGCCCCACATGCTTTCTTTCTTTCTTTTTTGTTGTTTTCGGTACCCCCCCCACCCTCGCCCCCCACTCATGCGATGCTCCCCGAATTTTGTTTTTTTTTTTTTTTTTTTTTTTTTTTTTTATCGAATCGTTCGATTGCGGACTCGAATACAAAAGTTGTTCGCTGTAGAACGCATGTAGCAGATTAAAAAAAAAATCTGCAAACATATTTGAAGAAACGGTCAAGGTTTCTCAAGGATAGACCAATTTAATCATATATATATAAATAAATAAATGTATATGTGCAAATACGGCTTTAGACAATTATTGACATAGCCTTATAAATTTTGTTAGGTTTGCGATTTTTATATTCAATTCGACAATTTTTTTCAACGCCAGGCGACTGGTGCTTTGAAAACGTTCGACAAGTCGATTTTAAAAGTCTCGCGCTTCCTCGCCGGAGGCGTAACAGTCATCATAAGCTTCCCTCAACTTACGAAGTGTTTGAAATAATTGGAAACGTGTTCGGATTACTCGAAGCGACCGCGATAGAATCTCGATTCGTATGGCCGCCAAGTCTAATGCCTTATGGATCAAAGATTCCCCCCACCCCTCATTTGCAACTTTTTAAAGCTATAACGTCGATTTATATTCTTATTTTGCTGATAACGTGGCTATTTACAGGCTGCCTCGAAATCCCGGGGATATTATCCACGGAAAAGCTGATCTGAGACTCGTGACTCGAAAATACACTTATTTGCGTCTACTCCTCGTTAATTAACATGGTTAAGTTATGTCGGTGAAAAGCTAATCTAATTTGCTCTAAGCCAAACAAACGATGTTTTCGTTGCAAAAATTATGCAAACTTCCGATGTAAAAACGAATACTGTGTAAGTGTCTTAATTTAAGATGTTGTTGAAATAGCATGCGCTTGGTAACAGTTAAAAAAATGTCCCGTGGACTTGAATTTGATCGAAATTCGAATTTTATCAAATAAATTTACACCGAATCATATTTTTAAGATAATTTGATTTTTCGCTGTGAATTTGATCGAAGTTTAAGTTTGTTACAACAACAGTGTTAAACTTGTTGCGAACATTTTTTATTTAAATAACAGTCAATTCAGGCCATTTTTATTCTGAGTTGTTCATTTTTATTCTGAGTTGTAGTTTGCAAGCGTTTTAAATTATGATAACAAGACGAATCTATGTCTGAAATAAAGACACCGTGGAACTTTTCTAGCAATTAATTTTAACAGCGTTTTCTTACGTACTTCTTTATCACTGTGAAAATTTCAACTTTAATTCTGAATGACAAAGTCGAAGTTTAAAACATACAGATTCAGCAGTTTCAAAAAGCACGCAACGTTCTGCAACGTTTACACTTTTGAATTCGATAGAAATAATTTATTTAAATGAATATACGATTGGATATGCAATGAGTGGAATTGACGGATAAATTGTTTTCATGTTCCGAACATTAAAACGCTGACTAAATATAATTTATGGCAAATTATCATAACTCAACGACTGTTTCCGTAATAATACTGTTAAAATTAAATGAGCGTGATGCAATGAAATTTAATGATATATTGTGTACAATGATGGGTATTAAGAATTCACGCCACTTATTAGCTTGTTTAAGATAAATTTAAATTAAATTTTTGCCATTGTAAACGTCCGGAAATTTGATTTCATTGCTTCCTCTATTATTTTTTCAACTCGATTTCTGTAAGCAAACTATGCGTTTTCGAAAAACAAACGTAACTGAATAGAAAACACGATCGCGTAGCCGCGATGAAATCAAATCACACAGACTGTAATTTATGAATTGTAATAAATAAATTGTTATGCAACTTGTATCGCGTGTGTACAAGCTTTTGATGAAAAAAGTTCGTACTCAAAATCAATCATAAAATTGAAGGCTGTAATTTATTGTTGAAGATAAATTATTTTAGTGGTATCGATTTATGCTTGTAAAAATTAAAAGCAAAAAAAAAGCAAAAAAAAAAAAGAAAAAAACTGTCTGTGCACATTTTTTACTGCATTTTGTATGACGTATCATAAAACTTCAATTGCTCTTAAAAATAAAACGAACAATTGGGATGAAGGAATATACAATAAAATGCTACGATACAAATTTATTAATAGTGTTTAAAACTCTAAGCCTGATACTTTTTACGCTTTTTACGCAAAGCCTCGACTACTTGATACTATTCTATTGTGATTGTAAATCCGCCTAAAACACTTTTCGTGTTTCTATATAAATACGATATATATATGTTGTATTTATAAAAAAAATACAATATATATATCGTGGGGCGTGTACGTGTGTACGGCACAAAATTTTAAACCTGTGAAATTCTTGATGGTATATCGAGCTTGTGTTTTCTTTCCATGTAAATATACTGGGAGAATCGATCACGCAATAAAAACAAAAGTCAATATTTAATTTGTTTTAAATCGCGAGAGCGATTTGGCCTGACGATGGACCAATACCGATAATTGGAAAGTAATAACACCGAGAAGCGGATCAAGTTTGGCGACTGAATCGTCACTTTTGTTCACGATTATGAAAGCGAAATAACATTTCTTTATTCATTCACGAGCTCTCGAAATATTTCTTTCGGCCATAAATTTCTCATGCGCATTTTAACCGCCTATCGCATGAATAAAAAAACATTAAGGTTATTCACACATTTATACATCCCACGAGAAATTGTATTTAAACTCATCAATCCTGGAAGTTAAAATAGATGGCAATAGTTTTAACATAAACACGATATGATATTGGTTTCTTAATGACCTGAAGATCATTTTACATTTCACCATGTGTCACTAACAGGTTATATCATACTTGACAGACTGTTTATATTTTCAAATATACACATGTTTGAAAAATAAACAAAAGTACGTATGAAAAATGTTGACGATTCGAAAGTTTCTTTTTTTTATATATATATATTTTGACATATTTAATATAAGAAAAACTATTCCTACCAAAAGCAAAAAATAATTAAACGTTAATGTCATATAGAAGTTGAATACTTTGTTTCCGCGAAGTGTAAAACTTTCCTAATTTAATAAAAAGAATCGAAGACCTCGAAAATTTTAATACAAAAAATATAATATCAAAAAAATATTATATCAAAACATTGTCAGTAAATGTTGAAAGAAAATAAAATGAAAATGAAAAATGTTGAAAGAAAGTAAAATGCGACATGGAAATTAACAATTGCTGTTTCAACCAAAAATTAACTGGTCCAGCAAATAATTACCTTCCGTTTCAAAATGTGCATTCGTAAATACGTTTTTCTGCTATTGATTAACAACATTTCAAATTACGTAAGTATGAAATTCCGACCGTTCATTACCCACGAGTTTAAATTCGGTAACATTTTTGGTTTTATACATCATGCTTAAAAGACATATAAATTCAAAATATTCTAACTTCTCGATAAAATATCACATTATCATAAAAATACGATTTTTTCACTCCCCCGCATACATTTTTTTGAAGTTGCTTTCTTACATCCTTTTTCTTTTAATTTCGTCATTTATAAAAATGAAGATTATGAATGACAAATCGAAATATATAAGGTTATTCATATCATGCATACACGTAAAAGAGTTGATATTGTTATTCCTTCAAATCTGAAAAAAGTGTTTAATAAGTTATCATTTTCTATTTATTTATAATGTTAAATTTAAAAAGCACCCTACTTTAATATAAATAAATCTATAAAATTTAAAAGGTCACCAAAATTGTGTAAAACAGATACAGATTTCACTATTGTTTTAATTTTCGAGTATTATACACAATATTTTACCTCGAATTTGAAAAAAAATTCAATGTCCTTTTTTTTACGTTGTTACCACATGATATTGTATGCCCAACTATCACGAAATTATTTTTTACGATTCTGTTTCCTCAGCGATACAATTCACTTTTTCAAAATACCTTAAAATAGATATCTTCGGAGTGAATTGAAAGCAGTTGAAGCAGGTTAACAATATTAATGACGACTCGCATTGGCAAGAACGAAATGTATTATGTGTTATTCGCAAGCCAAGGGTCACGCGTAATAGACTGCTGTGCTGCGCTGGCGGATGCAACAGCTCGGGCGTATTCAAATAACATTTACCTTTAAACAAAAGTCATCGGTTCGACATTTCGTAAATTTATTTTCTACTTAGGACGGCGCTCGGCACAGAAGTAAGGAAAAGAAGGTACATTTGCGGCAGCTGCGCAGTCGCCTTTTTTTCGTGGATTGTCTCGAGAAGCGCTCGCAACACATGTCGCCCGCGCAAAGACGCGTTACAAAGACACGCTTCTGCTCGGGCGACTGCTAAATCCCGAGTATCGCAAACATGTTTATACGGCCATCATACACTGATTGCGTTACGACGCGCGGATTAACTTCGACTCGAAGTGGCATACATTATCAGCGTAACACCTACCGGAAATCCTGTTAAGAGCCATTTACGCCCAACGAATGTCAAATTACTATAGCTGATGATGCAGTTTAAGCATAGCCATCGGAGCATGAATGATAAAAAAGAAGAAAGAATGTTCGAGCGAAAGAAAGAGTGGAAGAAGAAAAAGGAAGAAAGATATCGAAAAATGTAGTCCCCTTATTTCCTCGACAAGTGCGACAACTTTTCTTGTCATTTTCGCACGGTTTAAGTCGTTTCTACGAGAGTGATTAGTTTTGAAATCGTACAGCCTTACGTATTTAATACAATTAAGCAGACAGGTTTTTGCGAGACAGCGAATGAGTCAAGTGTTCGAGCTAAATTTCAGAAACGGTCGTTTCACGACAGATAAACACTCGGCATAAAAAAGATAAGTAGCCAGATTTTCACTTAATGTTTATGTTAATATAATCATAAAGTTAATTGCGATTAAAATGTTCATTACAATGTATTTTTAGTTATTTAAATTATGTTAAAATTTATATGAACTTGCGTAGAGAAAATTACAGACTTCTCGAGTCTGGCAAGAATGCGGCATACGACTGGCAGACGTTTGACCGTGTGTATGATCCAGATCTTTGCTATACGTGCTGGAAATAATTTTTTCCACGTTGGAAGGAAAAAAAGTAAAATAAGCGAAGCATAATAATTTAATTGAATACTTTATATAAAATCAGCTATAATTTTATCTTCATAATTTTATTTCCAAATAGTTTAGTTCCACTTTGTCACGATGAGGTTAAAGCCTGAACAAAACAAAAATCTGGTAAACGTTCTAAACGGAAAATGAATATTTTAAACGTCTTTCGAACGTCTCTTTGACGTTTTAAAAATCAGTGTTTTATTAGGGAAAGGCTGGAAATAATAGCAAAATTTGGAAATTATTGGACGAATGAATATATTTGTCAGTTTTTGAGAGCTGAGCTTTGATGACGGCATAACTGAATTCGCCTTTAAATTACCTTCTTACACAGAAGCATCTAAGTTCTCGTTAAAGTCTTCTACTGCTATGTGCGCCTTTTCTTTTTTCTACCAACCACATAAATATGCCTAGCACAATAACAACGTACGGTTCGTTCGATTGTCTGTTTTTACACATGACTCCGTTTCGACGACTATTTGTCGGTCGGACGCTCAACAGAAATATTTACTTCGACGAGCGATCGTGTATCGCGAAATACATTTCGCGGCGAACAGCCATATCGAGAAGAAACGAAGTACCCGCGATATCGGCTTTTCGATGCATTGCAAATCACGACATCCTGCAGCGACGAGCGCCGTTCTACCTTACTTGCATTTCGTTATATTAAAGCGCGCGAATGAGCGCTGAAACATGCGCGAAATTTGCCGGCGTCAGCCGATAATAATAACATTGACTGAATCGCGCGGGCCAAGGCCGATCTCAGGTTTAATTAATTTTTTGCCGGCTTACTCTTTCGTCGGGCCTCGAATTCGCCGGCAAATCATCGAATGGAATATTCGATATTTCGGCCGTCATATTAACCCGACGAAATTCGACATATCGCTCGTCCATTCGGCCGTCGTTTAAACATTAGAAGGCCGTCGAAAAAGGTAATGAGATATTCGGCACGGAAAATTCGCTGATACAACAACGCTTTCACGTGCAATCGTTAAGTGCTTTATTCAATTTCGAGAACGAAGTAAAGTGTAAAAAAATCTGCAAGCTATTTTTTTCTGTTCGGGTTGGAAGAACAGTTTTTCGTGAATGGAAAAACATCGTTATGGAAGTTAGTTTGATTTTGAAGTTTTTCCATAAAATTCAAGTGTAAGTACAATTGTATAGCATTGTTTACAGTGCATTTACCTTCACTAAAGGAGGAAGCAGCAACTGTCAGTTGCTGCCTAAACCTTTTTTACCACGCTGACTCGCTTGTTTACCGCGCTTCAATTAACAAACACGTTGCCGCGCTTTGATTTATTACCGACCGTAAAACAATGGAGTTGGTCCGATTGCGCCATTTATAATTAATTATGCTTATTTTTCCCCACCCTTACAAACGAGCGCGCGTTTCAGTGCGTCGATAGTGACTAATGTAGTGGATGCGGACCGTCAAATTTCCGATTCAAAACTATTCGTTATCGGCGGCCATCATAATCGACCGCGCGGCAATATATGAATTCAATACTTCGTTTAGTTGCTATTAAGTTTAATCGATTTATCATTAAAATGTTCGGGCCGCAGTACATCGAGCCGTTAGAAAATGCATGCGCTACGTAAATGCGGAGACCTCAAACAAATTTATCCATCGGACGTAAATTCCGGCACAAGTTCAATAAATCCGTAACAACCTGCATCCACTCCTCTGCCGGTCACTTTCGTTTCGTTGAAAATGTCATTCTCAAAGTTTGAGGCGATTTCTAATTAATAAAGATATTTTGCTAAAAGTTTTCTGGTCGATTTCAACATAAAAATCTGTTGGATTGAAAAAAAGTATATCACATAACGACGAAAATATAAGTTTTAAGTTGGTAGTTTGAAGGGTTACCAACATAAAAGTTATTTTTACCCCTAAGATATCTTTGAGTCAAAAAATATTTTTTTTACAAACGATATTTTTCAACTAGTCTTAATCAAGTTATTACAATACAAAGCTGTTGCTGTGAATTTATTGATAAAATTATAAGTAATTTAAAGTCACTCAAATTGATTATTCATTCACTTATTAATGGATGTTTAAAATATGACATTTTCAGAGTACTCCAGGGAGCTCAATTTTCAATTAATTCTTATTTAGCTAAGTCTGTTTGTCGGAAAATTTATCAGGAGAAAACGTATTTATCAATTCCTTGTTATAAGGTCAGTGTTTTCAGTTCAAATTATTATTTAAAATAATGTCAAATGTTTTATTTTAATATTCTGAGATTCAAATATTGAATTAATATAATATAAATAGATCACTCATATTCTTACATGTAATATTGTTACCAATACAATTTTATCAAACATATTTTTCGATGTAACATTTAAAAAATATGGGAAAAATTAATATGTAATTGCTAATACAAAAAAAGAAATAATTATAATTCAATTTACCGCGGTCTAACAGCTCATAATAATTATAAGCAGCAACGTCAACTCGGTTTACCGAATGTAATAGCATTTTGTGTCTAGTTGTGTAAACCGTGCTGGTGTAACTTTGTCAAATCGTTGCGGTAATCTTTTAATGTCAACTTCTAGTCAAACGTTTCCCGAGATCGGCTTTTATGCTAGCGAAGAACTATTTTACTCACGAAGAATAAAAAAAATCACAGAGTGATTTTACAAATAAAATTTCCAGTATAAAATCAGTCAGTGATGTTTTGCCGAAAATTTTACTTATACAATCATTCAGTGAGTTTTTAGAAATCACTGAGTGACTTTTTATATTCTCTGTGCTGTAACATACGTTTTTCCCAGTCTATGTAACTTCTGTACAACTGTTATGTTGGAGTTATACCAATTTTTATAAATCAAATATTTCCTTAAGCAATTCCAACATAAATTTTGTTGGGGTAGCATCACATAATTTTCTGTGTAATATCAATAAAAATCCTCTTCTACACAAGCAACATTATATTGTAACATAAATGTTTATGATATAACATCGTCACAAAAATAAGTGTTTCAAAATAAAACACTTGTTGCAATAAATGTGTCATTTAAAAATGCAAATCGCAATTTAAAACTCTTTATTCCTGTTTACTATTTTATATCAGAACACTTGTTTTTGCAGTCAAGTGTTATAATAAACATTTTTTCACGTTTAAATGTTTGAATAAAAAATAACAGTTTCAGTAGGGATTTAAGTAAAGTCGTCTTTCTTTTATTGAAAGTCCCCTTAAGACGGTAAATTGGACTACCGCGTGCATTAAGACAGATCCCATCTCGCATCGAGTAATTCTTCCTTAATTCGAACGAGCACCTTTTAAGAGTTTCGGGAAAGCAAAAGTGGTGGAGGGTGAGGGACGGAATAAAGAATAAGTCGAGTTAATAGATGTCACGGGGGCTTTGAATTATGATTTCATAACATCCACCTAATACCCAATTTATGATACGGTCATGGCGATTTCATAAGTTTAATTAGATTTCAATTGCGCCGTTCAATAATATATGTCATTAAATCAAGCTGCCACGGGAAATCTCGTCCCGGTCGTGCATAAAATATATTGCCGTGGCGCGGGAAAAATGTGTGCCGAATTCATTTATTGCTTTGGATCTCGTCGTCACAGTGAAACAACGGCTGGCAAAGTTTCGAATACGTACGTCTTGTAACATCCTAATTGGTCGGACAAGAACCAATTTGGGATGATTGAAATTTCGGCGAGAATGTATTTTGAATGTAATGAAACACAATTAAACTTCATTGAAAAGACATTTCCTTTCACTTGAATCGTGCTCTTTTTAGTTAAAGAACAAAGATATATATGATCCCTTTTTTTGTTTGTTTATAGATGACGTGTCGTATTACATTTATACTAGAACGTTACGTTACATTTTTGTGAGGAATTGCATGTCGATCTAACGACACCCGATACTGAAATATTTTTTTATTCAAAAATTTAAAATCCTTTTGTGTCAGAATTATACAGTTATTATTGAAAAATAGTGTTCCACTTTTAACGTACTCGAAGTTATGTTATGTGTGTTTTAATTTACAATTTGTTAATTAACTGTAGTTCAAGAAAATATTCTTGATGACCAATCTTTCCTTCTTTACTTCTACATACATAATATTATGTACAATTGAAACTGTCAGACTATAAATGCATTTATTATTTCCATTTATTGTCGGTTTACTTTATATAACGTTAATAACGTAAATTAAAGATTATTACCTATGATGAAAATTCAGTTCAATCAATGTAAACATAACTTTAACGCCAAGACAAATGAATATAATTAATTCACACCGCAAATTATGCACAACCTAAATCCATTGGATAGGGAAAAAATAAATTTGATTACATTCAAAGTTATAAAGCACGATTGCAATCGATAAAAACACAATTGAATCATTTAAAATTGTATTTTAATATCCGGCCCCAATCGAAACAAATTGAAATCAATTTAAAATCGTTCGAAAGAACAAACACCGCTTTAATCAGTTTTCATTGCATTTTAATAGTTCCGAATCGCGTTTCTCGATACCACAATCAATTACGATTCACCTCCGTCAATTAAGCTGTCGAATGAGCTTATTTTTTTATATTCTTTTTTTATTATATACGGCGAGTTTACACGGCTTTAATTAAACACGTATGAGAGCTCGGTATATTAAATAAGCGTGCACTTTTCTCGCTCGTTGGCAATGCAGCCGGAAGCTCGGCAAGCAGGCGAAGAGATAAGAACGTTCACGTCCGCTGGCGAGTGTGTTTGAATTGCGGTCGGCGCAATTTTTCATTTTATATCAATAACAAGTTTATTGTGTCTACACTTATCGGCGCAACTGAAACAATACGGACAATGAAATGCGCCGACAAAAACACGACAAATTTCCCTGACGCGCGCAAATTCCCCTTTTGTCGACTTCGAGTTTCGATTGAATTTGTCCAAACTTCGCGACCGTGTCATCGAGCACGTTCTCTCATAAAGATGCGTGTACATCATTTTTTAAAGCAAGCCAAAGAAAGGTCTTGATCGTCGGCGTTCTTGGCGAGTTACGTTTCTATTAAATTAACAATTTATGCCTCGACGTTACGTAACATGAATAACGCGCTCTCGTTGCTTTTTACGTTGATCGCAAATGTAAACGTCCGCATCAGCGCGCTAACTTGCATCGACCATGCAAATAAGCGCCGGTCGAATACGCGCCGCTTCCCGGCTTTACTGAAATCCAACAAACACGTATACTTCTAATTCGCGTCGGGAGGAAAAACGTCCTTTGAAGAGTGGCAGATAATCCGCTGTTGAATTTTCATTAAACGTATTGTTACGTTTCGTTGTGTCGCCGAATTCATTTACTTGGCGCATAATTGTTTAACGCACCGACGATTAACTATCCCGACCGGAAGGGGAAAAGAAACAAAAAGAATGCGTTCCGAAAGCGATAACATCCGGCGTTATTAAGCGCAAATGTTTTACGAGCTTAAGGTGTATCGAACAATTAAAATTCGAGATATCCGTTATGTGGGAATTCCACTGACAGGCACAACTTGTTTTTTTTGTTTTTTTTTTTTTTTTTCGTTTCCCGTCTTTTTCTTTGCACAACTTTTTTACACAAAAATGGAAAATTCTCAAAAATTTCCAAACCCGAAAAAAAAAAAACTTAAAAAATAAAAAAAAAAAATCCACTTATTTTTCATTTGTTTAGGTAAATTTAATGCCTTATTCCTCTCAAATTTTATAACTATATTTATGTCTCCTATAATCTTCTTCGAGCCCG
>JABFOV010006226.1:0-10964 GCA_022817685.1 Aradophagus sp. ZL-2020
TAATTAAGGATTATGTTTCAAAATTTTCAATTATTTTTTTAACTAATTTTTCAATTGACAAAGTTCAGTTTTGTTAGAAAAGTAGCAGTTTTTATAACACACTTTTCTGAAAACGCATGACTGAAAAGAAAAGAAAAGAAAAAAAAGGGGTGGAAAAAGTCGCGTTTGGAAAGGTTGTCCTTAGATGCACTTTTCCCACGAAAGTTTGTTTTCTCGGCCGGAATTTGTTTTGAATGCTGTTGCAGCGAATCGGTCGAAGCTCGATTAATAAGCGGAACAAATTAACGAGTCATTGTGATACCGTCCGTGTAAGAAGTAGCGCCCGGGGCAGGGTTTCGGTAGGTGTATTTGCATGACAAAAGCTATCCCTGGTGTTCGGTGTCCAGGCTTAGATGTCGTGTTTACATTGCAAGCAGCTTTGGGGAGTGCATTGATAATTTCCTGTCATTGGCGTACTTGAATGTACGCGCCTTGTACCGCCATGTACGCTGCATCTTTAATCACCATTGCTCGGTGGTGTAAAATGAATGTTAGAAAAAAAAGTATGATTCTAAGATCAACCTTTTTGTTAAATTTTTCAAAAGTTCATTCATCCTTGGAATACATTTTTCGACATTTCAACAGAGCATTAAATTTCATTTAATTTAGATTTTAACACTTTAAAAATATTGATTAAAAACTCACGATTTTGAAGTATCGCGTTCATTAATGTTGAGATATATGACAATTTATTCCAATTGTCCGATCGCAAACACGCTATATCTTAAACTCATAATATGCTTCTCGTGACAAAAAATACCTTCTCGTTTCGACATAAAACATAGTTCCGCGCGTTTAATCGCCGCTTACGAAAAAGGAGAGGCGACGCGAGAAATGTGCTTTTCGGTTTTGCATTTTATCGTCGTGGAATACGGCATTAGTCAGTCGAAAGTTGAACGACTATTTTCCTCAAACAAAGATTATATACGTTGCTCGGCTCTTTGTTCGAAAGCAGGCGCTTAAATAACGCGGCATTCGCACCTGAATGCAAATATAATTACATTTTCAATGTCGAGGCAGGTGCCCGCGCCTCGGTCGCCGAGCCGCTACTCCGGAATGCGACTCGCATGCTAATGGCCGAGTCGCGCACGCGGCTCGCGAGTTAGTACGCGCGTGCGACGTTCATCACGCCGACCGGCCTCCGCTTCGAAATCGCGATACGTCTGATACGTCTTCGGCATTTTTCCGTCATTCGTTCCAACCGGGGGTACCTTCCTGCTACAAACAATCACGTGAAAAAAATTGTTTATTTTATTTCTTCATTTCAATTTTATATTTCATAGCGTTGAAATAATAGTCGATACTTTGAAGGAGAAATCAAATTATCACTGTTCATTTGCTCGTTCAAAGGTCATTTCGTCCTTGAAACCGCGGTGTTTGCTATGTTAGGTGCTAAACTATAAAATTAAGATACTTTTTTTTAACCAAAGGTCATGCACCTTCGCGAATTCGCGTGAAAGGTTAAACTCGTAATTTTATCGTCACAAATTAATATCATCTCCATTATTTTATGGCTTATGCAGAAAGTATTCAGTCTGTTTTTACGGGATATTCTTTTTGAATAGAACTTTGTTAAATTTTTCAATAGACTCAATATCTGTTCTCGCACTTTGTGACTCGACAATCGAAACTGAACGAGTTGAAAATAGCGAGCGCGCAGTCCGGGCTCGCAAGTCGTAATTAGCCGTGGAAATTGAATCGCGACGTTTGGCCGGCGACGGGATTCCACCGTGGAAGTCGAGCCGAGGAGGAGCGAAATGTGGAGGAGGATCTGGCCAAAGTCCCGCTATGCCGACCTGACCTTTGTCGACTGATGATTTTCTATGGCCGCGACCACAGACGTACGTGCAGACTCGACCTAGATTCGACCTCCCCCCGCCCCTCGAGATCATTAACATTTTGCCCCCGTCACTCTTTTTCGGCTCGTTTTCGAAACTCCTTTCCTTTTCCTATGTCGCGCAAACTCTTGCTTTTCGATCGTTGTTGTTTTGATTGCCGATTTTCTTCAAGTTCCCAACGTTTATTAGTAAACAAAAATAAAATCTGATGTACTTTTCTTCATACAAATAATAGTATTTTTTCGATTGAATAATTTTACAAGAAAAAGTTAGACTACAATATATGTCACTAAATTATATATAATTAATTTCCGTTTATTAAAAAATGTTGGAAACTTCAACTCCATTGATTGCCGAAAGAACGTCTTCTGCATTTATATATCCATTAAAAGTGAATACATTTAAATATCTGTCCGTTAATAGAAGCGAACGCACGAGAGACGAATTTGTTGTTTATTGTAATTTATAACACTCATAAACATTTTCCTTTGTTGTCTTTTTTCGAATTATTTTCTTGGAAATGAAACTGTATCATTCAAAAGGAATTCAATGCGAATTCAGCAGATACTTTTTGTAGTAAACGTGGTCGTTGATTTTATAATGGATTGTCAATGTTTATATCGAATTCTAGTTATTAATTCGGTCAATAGATATCTATAATATTGACTTTCGAGATATTTACTACATCATCGACAATTTCTTGAGAATCGTTCGAACGATAGAGAGACGTAGGCCGTGGACTTGTGAATTCAAATTTCAAGTATGGCGCCGAAGATGCCAAAAGGCAAATATTAATTGCATTAAGTGTAACGAGACGGAATTGGTCGGTGCAGTTTTTATGCTAATTACGTGAAAGACGTTAACTGTCTTATGAATTCCTGAGCGTTGTAAAAATTGAACCAGCCTCGGCGGCCCGTTAGGAATCGGATTGCTCGGGGGTAAAGAAGTGGGAGGAAAGACGAAGATGACGGTCGGACGTTCGGTCGATTTAACCTATTTATGCGGGAGACTTATTTATACACGGAGAAAAAAGTCTAATTTTAAAAGAAGTTCGATTATGTGCTGCAGTATGAAATTGAAGTCGTGATATTGACTTGGTTGCTAATTCAGTTCAATACATTTGTTCTCGGTTTGACGTTAAGTTTAAAAAGGTATGTCATTGTTAGATGAAAACTATTATTTTGTCATCTATTTGTTTGTCAAACGAAACAGTATTTGTCGTGGAATCGTTGAATTGTTAAAGTGTTCTCCAAAATGGCCGCTAAGCGTTAGTAAGCCTCGGATTACTCATTTCGTAATTGTTCTTAGCCGAAAAGCGGCGGAACTGCGTGGCTTCGATTGCCGCTAAATGTCATGTTTATTCATGCAACAAACAATCGAGCGCACCCGTAACTCATGGCGAGCCGAGCGGCGGGCAGAGGCACTCCTCGTCGACAAAGGAATTGACTCGCGGCGGGACGGAAAAGGCAAAGTGCGTCGACGCTGAAAAGTTACGGCGCTCGTTGGAGCCGGCGCGTGCAAATGACTTTCCTCCGCCGAGACTTTTTCCGCGCTTTTCTGCCCGGCACTTGTTTCCACCAGGAAAATCAGGCCAGCCTGGACGGCTCGGACAATTAGAGCGTGCGTGGGCGCGATTCCGCGATCATTTCGCAACAAAAGCGCGGACACATCGGAGCCGCGAAAAAATGCCCCGAGACAATGGCCGGCTCGACAAAAATCCCCGGATCTCCCCTCCCTCTCTCTCTCTCTCTCTCTCTCTCTCTCTCCTTTCCTCCAATTCACGCGAACCGCCTCGCCAACGATTTCACCTTTCTTCGGCGACTCTCTCGAGCTGGCCCGAAACACTTTGACGATTGCTCGCTCGGTATCGATTTCGGTGATGTAGTTTTCGAGTTGACACTTTTTGATTTCATTTTCAAAGGTGCACACAAATATTGAAATACAAATGTGAAACGAGGAATCGAGTCAACTTATTCTAGCGTTATGAAGATCATTTAAAAGTTTTGAATTTGGAAATTCATCATCGTACAATTTCAGGCCATTTGTGGGAAAAGGATGTTCTCTTTTGTATTGCGATTTGTAAAAAATGTTTTTTATTAAGGAGTTGATTTCGACGAAAATTCAACGTCCAGTCACCATCGTTGTCTTACCTCGTTTCAAAATCGATATCGTCAAAGTGGTAGTCATTGTTAGCTTTGATCACGTGGTCGTGAGTAACAGTAGGTCTAATGGTCTACGACGAAACGACGCCTCTCGCGATGCTTGTCTGGACGCGAAAATCGTGGCACGATTGCGATGCGCACTGGCCCGAGCGGCTACGCTCTGCTTGCCGCTGACAACGCGACTCATTGCCAGCTCCTTCTTCCTTCTCATTACGATTTTTAACCTGCGCGAGTACGCGTTCTTTGTTTTAAAATCGATCCCAATTTTCATTTTGCACTTCGGTATCGAGGACAGTTTAATTATTCACCAAGTATCATTGTTATTTCACGAAAATCACTAGTCAACTATTTTTTATAAACTCTGCGTTTCCTGTTTTCTCTTTTTGTCCAACAAAGATACATTTTAAATGATATTAAACTTATAAAAATGAACATTAAAACAATTTTAATGTTAATTGTAGTAATAACGTTGATTATTTGATGCAATGTTTAAAATACAAATCGATACGATACAAAATTTCTGTTTTTAAATGTGCAAGAAATTTGAAACGAATTTTTTAGTAAATTATTATTTTGTGCATCAATAATCAAAATCAGAAGTTGAATTTATATCAGCGCGTTATAAAATGATAGAATTAATTTTTTTAACTGTTATTTTCTCTACTGTTTTTGATTGAAAATTTACAGAATTCAGAATTCGTTGCAAATAAACTTGAGCAAGTTTTAAAATTTTGTAAATGTTGATTGATTTGAGAATTTATTTTGACATAAAAAACATGGGTAGAAATATGTAATTGAAAGAGTGAACTGTTTTAATTTGAGTGGCTGGCAATATTTGCACGACAAAACGACTATTATTTGCTGAATAATTGAACGAGCTGTAATAAGCGTGGATGCTAATGGATAGCCCGGATCGGACGGCTTAATTTCTCGAAGATTTGCGCCAAGTTTGAAGTTGGCCCTTGTTAGCCGTCAGCTTTTAATCATATACAGGCTGTAGGTATAATTAAGGAAGTTGCAAGTTTTTGTACGTGTCGCCTCTCGGAGCGTGTCCGCCGAGGTGGCAGTGGCAGACAAAATAAGCGAACGCTCGTGAAAGCCGGGGACAAGTCGTGCGGAATCCGATACTGAGGAAAGACCCACATCCTCCTGCCGGGGACAAGGGTTTCCTCCCTTCGTATACTTTTCGCGTTTCATTTACATACCGAGAACACGAACAAAGACGTTCCCGCGGGAATGGTAACCCAAGTTATATTGCGTAACTAGTTTAGTAGGGTTGTTTTCTTGTCGTCTTCGCAGCGACCGGCCAAGTTTTCATTTAATAACGATCCAGTTCATCGACGAGTTCACGGGCGAATGAGGATGCAACGGTGCAAAAGGCTTAAATGTCATTGATAACATTCATTAAATACATAGTTTTTATTAACAAATTTTAAAAAAAATTACAACATATTTCTTTTGTCATCAAATTCAGACATTTTTTTTTATTATTTATTCATTTGTTTACTAATATTTTTTGGAAACGCTCCTTTTGACGCGAAAGTTAAATTTTGAATGAAACGAAACTTTGAATTTTACATTTTCACTCGGAATTAAAAATTCCGAATCGAAAATAATGTTTTAAGATTGTTGTATGTTGATATTTGTGGAGAAATTAATAGAAGCACAAATCTGTTGTAAAAAAAAAAAAAAAAACACCTTTTGTATTATTAATATCAAGTTAATAGATGAAAGTTTGTCGAATAGGAATACATTTTTCGCTGCCAAAGGGGGAGAGTCCAGCATAATTAATTTTTCAAACAAAATAAAACGGAATAACTTTGCGGCCGAGAGAAACTTGAGATAGTTATCGTATCAAAATGGTGTGTAACCGTGATAATAATCGAAGTAACACAATTAATGGATCATTATTAATTAGATAACAATCTGTAAAATCATTCGGATGTGAAAAAAAGGAAAAGGAAAACACAAAAGATAACGATGAAAAAAAAGAAGGAAAAAACGGAAAAGTTTTATTAGCTATTGGATAACTCGCGGTACGATTTAAAACTTTTTTTATAGCACAAAGTAATTAGTGTTGCAATTAAAATCGACGAATTTACGATACGTGTAATTAAATTTAAGCATTTTCTGCGATAAAACTTCCATTTTCAGTTTTATTACTGTAATTCGATACGTTGCGAGACGCAGAAAAAATTCCCGTGTCATATTTTTGCATCTAAAAAAACATTTCGCAATGCTTCCCACTGCTACGAATTCGAGCCGCAGTCGATTCTGAATGTTTAGAAATTTGTGTGTAAAACAAAAGGTGTTATTAATTTTATTTTAAATTATACTTAAATTTTCATCCTGATTTTTTAACAACATTATTTCTCAACAACTTCCTGTATACATAGAAACCTGCACCAGGAAATTAGAAAATTCTGTCTCTCGACATTCAAACCAAAACTAAAAATCGTTTTGAAAAAGAAATGTAAATCAGAAATGAAAATTAGAATTTAAAGACGGAACATTCAAGTGGACAATTTACGGTTTTTTTTTTTATAAGAATACAATTTATTTTCTTAACAATTTATTGGATTTCAAGTTTATTTAGTATAAAAAAAGGAGCTGCAACCTCGAAGCCGAGAAAAAAGCGTTATTTTTTTGAAAGGAACGCCGAATCAATATCGAGGAATCAAAGCCCGCGAGATTCGACTGCGGGCTTTCGGGCTCGTTTTACGGTCTCCGGCTAAATCGGGCTGTTTCTTTTTGCGGAGCCCGAGTGTCTCGCAATAAGTTTCGTGGTTTCTCGGTCCGCCGCGAATCGGCTATCGAATTGCAGAAAATGTAAATGCGGCCGAGAGGGTCCGGTCACGCACGGCGCGATCGCTTTCGTGGCCTTTATGCAATTCCGCGTTAAATAATACGGAGTCGAAATCGGCCGGCCGAGAGCTCGGCGCAATTACCGTCACCTCAGCGGCGAAACATCGGCGCTTGTTTCGGGCCATTGAACGCACCCCCCGCGGCAAATCCGACACGTTGATTCTGCGCTTGGCAAGAGAGGAAGCGGCGCACTGAAATCGGCTCCTCGCGGGGCTTCTTTCATTACTCCGGCTCTTACGCAATCGACTCGACGCCAATCGCCAGCCGAAACGAATTTTACCGCGCTCACGGTCAAACCAATATATTACATTAACAATCCAATAGATCCTAATGCTTTAATTACGTTTCAATTGATACGTTGTGAAAATAATTACCACTAACGCTGTTACTAATACACTCTTATTAATGCAGAGTTGAAGTTACACGGAAACAACAGTTATGAAGATTTTTACGTTGGAAATGTTTATAATTGAATTCTAAGAAACCAGTGACCTTGATCATTTACATTTACATTTACAAACTGCGAATTACGAAATACTGAAATAATTTAAAATGTACAACGAATGTATAGAAAAAATTTGAAGGTACTTGACTGAGAAAAAAATTTTATTAACAGATAACCGAATTTCGCTACTACTTTTTTTAAAAGAGTCCAATCAGATAAAAATTACTTTTCTCTAAAAAAAAGGAGAAATTTTTGTCGCTCACATTTCGTCATTGTATTCAAAGCAATAGTTTTTAAAAAGAGACCAAAATTCGGCGTAACTCTTACCGAACCACTTATAACTTCATTGTTTCACGGAGTCAAAATTAAAGGGCACATAACTTTGCGCGAAACAAAAGCTACCCACATACTTCACCCGTAAAGAACCCGATTTTCGTTATCGGGATTTCGTTGAATATACAGGAGTCAACAACAGGTTTCGATCTTGGCGATAAAAGCGGTTACGGAAAATTTGCAAATTCACGTATTTCGTGAATTATAAATATCAACTTGACCAATAAAAGGAGTTGTACGATTTTCAGAGTTGGCAAAGAAGAATCGAGTTTTCGTTTTCTTTCCGACCGAGCGCAGCAGTAAGATTTTCGACCGAACGGTACGATTTTCGTCGGAGCGGCTGCGCATTTCGCGGAGCCGTGTCACTTTCGCCGCGAGCGCGAGTCAGTTGATTGGGCGGCTATCGAGTGTTTCCCGGAAAGGAGCGCTGTTTTCCCAGCACTGATACGGCGCCCACATTTCATCCTGTTTGCGAATCTCGATTGTTGCCGCGTCTCTTAACCTACTTATTCGACTTTATGTAAATTTGCGCATTCGACCAACGGGCCCCGATCTGCCTCTCGCCGAGCCGATTTCCAACGAGGCATTTATCACGACGAAATTGCAACAATTTCACTTGGCCAATTTGCGCTTTACATTCGAAATGCTTTTTTTTCACATCCAGTTTTCAATGCCGGATGATCAATCACCATTTTTGATTCTTCTTTGTTTCGTTGCAGTGGGATTCGTTTTTCCACATAGTGGTATTCAACTTGTCAGTCAACGCTGTTTATCGTTAAAATCAATTGGCTTGGCGTGTTTCGCTTCTGGTGCGCTTGTTTGTGGATTCGAAAAATCTGACGTGTTAATCGAAATGCTGTGAATACGGAAAAGTAATAATTAGATAATAAGAAAAATGTCATGAAATTTAATATAAGTACTTGGAGTGCATTTCAGATACATTTATTAAATTTAATGGATAAATTCACTTTAATTTTCAATGGACTGGGGATCTCGAATTCTATTTTACGTATAGGTATTCGGAATTGAATGCAAAATTTTTAACAGTGTATTTCTTATGAGGCACAAGTTTCATACGAACTTGGAATAAGATTTAGGACTTGGGTGATTCTTCAAGCCTTTATTAGTAGACTAGGGTTTTGCTTTGATAATATTGTTAAATTAATTTTATTACAAAATAAACTTAATCCAGTATTTAAAAAACGTCTAAATGTTTCAAAAGCGACTACACGAACGTTTTTTGCAGTGACGTTACGATCTGTATTTAAGCTAAAGACAAATGATGCCCTTGATCGAAGCAACTTGTATCGGCGCCCCGGTTAGATCCCTCTCGTGCACGTGAACGCAATTACGCAGCTAATCCATGCGCCGGTTGGCCACTTGTGCCAATGGTACTGCAGTTTGAGCGATTTCTAATAATAAAACGAGTACAAGTTGTTAAAGTGCAAGTACAATTGCAAGTTAAGCCTAGGCCGACGACCTCGAAAGAGTAGCTATCGCTCGCGCCGCGATCGATAGCAATGCGGACCACCTGCTCCGCAGACAGTCTCGTACGTGCGCTCGTCCGTTCGATAAATCCTTCTCACGCCAAAAAGTACTATCGCGCGTTTCATTATTCACCGCGCCACGCATCGCGCGCGTACTTCACTCTCGGGCGACGCTTGTCTTGCCAAAGGAAAGAACGCCCGACGAAAAATGCGCCGTGTCGGCGTTGACCGCGCGATCTACGGCTTTTGATGCAACAGGAGGAAAAGCTCTTAGGAAGCTTCGGGGCAGTTTGAGAGAAAAAGTATTAAAAAGGACATTTCACTTTGGTTCCAAGTACAAAGTGTTTTTTAATTTTATAATGAATATTTATGGGTAAACATTGAAAAAAATTAATCAAATTTGAAATACATTAATATGTTTGGTATAAATTCGGAGTTCGTATTGTTTTGAAATTGTTGTTTACATTTTTTTGAGAGTTTTTGAGAGTAGGTAGGATGAAAAGAATTGAGAGTAAATATATAGATCAGTTGACAGTGGATTCTTATAATTTTGACGTTCAAGTCGTATATTTTGAATATAATTTTCCATGAATTTGTCTTCCATTTCAGTCGAAAGTTCGGGGCTTCGCCATTTCGTAGACGTAAGATTTTACGAATGACCCGGTTTTCCCGACAGTAAGAACCCCGTTGCATCAGCCGTAAACTTTTATTGGGAATATTTCAAGGATGGATGTGCAGTTGTAAATAACGAAGCGAGACAGAAATTTTAGCAAATTGGACAGTAAATTCCGGTGAGATCAAATTTTCAGTGACCGGTTAGGGGGAGCTTTTTTCTGCTGAAAATTTTATAAACATAGGTGATGTTAGTTCCTAGGTTGCGATCAATGATTTAGACGAGTGTTAGGCTTCAGAAAGATTATCGAGTTAATAGATTTTACGAGTTTAGTATACCTTTGTATATCATGTTGTTGAAATGGTTAGTTATTGTTAAATTTTGTTTTTGAATAATTATTTTCTCGAATTTAAATATTCAGGGAAATATTTGGTTATAAGTAACTTAAATAATTTTGACGTTAGTTGAAAAAACTGTCATTTTAGTTCTCATCAACGTGAAGATTAATTTTTTTATGTAATAGTAATAATTTTAGTCATTAAAATCGTTTTTAAATCGAATAAAAAAGTTTGTTATTAAGTATCAGTCAGGTGCGAAGTATTCATATTTTAAGAGGAAAAGTGCATATTGAAACATGATAGTATGTATAAATTTTATCAGAATTCTAGAAAAGAAGTTCTGTCTACACGTGTATATACATATAGGTGACCTAGATAAAATCCAGACATCGGTCGGGCTGTTTTACATTCCGTTAAGGTATCTATTGAGTAAATAAAACAGTTGCTTTTTTTAACGTAAATCTATAACAAAATTCGTACGTTTTTCCACAATTCAATTTTTGCTTGTAAAACTTTCAAAAGTAGTCATACTTCTGTAGAAATTTTTTTTTTCATTCAGGTTACTTTATATAAAATAATAATACAATTGATTTGTAGCAAGTAAAGTACGAATGAATTCCAGAAATAAATTATAATTATAAGTTTGAAAATATTTTATAATGAAAACAAAAGATTTATAAGATAATGTCAGAAATATGGAACAAATGGAAAATTCATGTCAGATTGGATGAAATAAGAATAAAAAAATTTGCTGTTAATGGTACTAAATTATATTGCAAACATTTAAAATTGTCCATCTAAATTAGTTCCTTTGGGAGTTGTAGTATTACAGATAGGTCAACGA
>JABFOV010006227.1:0-10962 GCA_022817685.1 Aradophagus sp. ZL-2020
AGCATGATATTGCCAATGGTCCTACAGTACCTCACGCCGGACTTCGTGTCATTTTTCGGACTCGGGGCCGTGTCCGCTGCCGTTATGTCATCGGCCGATAGCAGTATTCTATCAGCGAGCTCTATGTTTGCGCGCAACGTGTACAAATTGATCTTCCGACAAAGGGTAATTCCGAAATTCTATCGCACCCTAATATCGCATAATTATTTGTAAGAAAAATATCAAGTAAACCCAACATAACTTAAATTGAAGTTATAAAATTAACGTTAAATGTACATAAACTAGGACATAAATAAAAATAAAATATGAAAATTCAATTTGCAATCAAATACACATTTAATTTAGTTGTTTCAATCTGATCGAGCTGAAATATTCTTGAATGAAGTATATTTCACACTGTCAGATAATTTTTCGGTCTATGAGTTATGTTGTAGTAACATCACGTTTTTCTCCGCCTACACGAAATTTATACCTCAATAATATATCTTCACCTGCGTGGGTTGCAAGCTTCTATTTATTCCCTCATTTTTCTCACGTGGACCTGAATTAACAAAAAGGATATCTTTTTTTTGTCTTAATGGAGGCAGAATCGTTTACAATCGAACTAGCAATAGTATACTATAACTGTTGAGTTGGTGCTTGAAATTCTTTGGAAAATTTCATTGTCAGAAGAAGCTCACCGTCTGACCCTTGACCTATCGAACCGTCTCATACTCGAAATCGCCGTGCACTTTACTCGGACTATCGATCGTTAACAAATTTTTCCGCACAATTTATGCAACGGATTGACAAGCTTCTCGAAGCGACCTGGCATTTTCCGTGAGTGTCTTTTGCAATTTGATCTATTTAATGTTGAGCGATCGTACGGCAAAACGAAATGGCGCTCCCGATTATGCGTTTATTGTTTTCTCGTGACACTGACGTGGGACATTGATCGCGTCGGCTCGTTCGCGCTCTGTGCCGGGCGACAAAAGCAAATGTCACAAGCTCGGATTTTCCATTTCTGTTTAGCCTCGACGAACGTAACGGGAAATGTAGTTAAAGGTCATACATAGTATGTTTTGATTTCTACCAAGTAGTACGTAAATATATTCTAAATGAATGTATTCAAATTTTCGAAGTATAAATTAAAAGTTCCTTTTTCTACAAAGGCGGTAAAATGAACTTTCTCGCCCGCGATATTATTTCATGGATTTATTTTCCCTAGGGCGAAAATTTGTATTCGAAAATCCATTCGCAAGAAATCATCAATTTTCCGCGCTTGTCGTAAAACATACTATTTCTTGTACGCGAATTTATCGATTCTTTTGTGAACATTTCTATTGTGAAATTAAAAAGCGACGTGCGATTTTGTGTGGATCGTTATTCGTTCGGATAAAATTACTAGCTGGAACACGTGTGTTTTGACGCCCGAATTAATGTCTTGGGTCGTCTGCGGCAAAGATTAATGGACGTGTAGGTCGTGGATTAACGCCATTATCTTTCGGAACGCTTTAATTTTCAGTATTGCAATGTCACGGTAGCGCCGGGTTTACGCAGCGTGTCGTTTTGCGAAAATCGAGTAGTCTGTACCTACAACACTGTCCTGTTTCGTCGTTACTGATTTAGGGACATTATTTCGTTGGCGTTAATTAATCGGTGGTACAATACACGGGAAGTTTAATTTTTACGATGAAAGTTTCGTTACTTCTTACTCAGCTAGGAAATTGATCGAGCCTAAAATAGGTCACTTATTAGTTGTACCTTGTTGGGTCTTGCCTGTAATAAATTACGACACTTAAGAATGATGTAAGTGGAGCACGCGCTGCTCCAAATGGCTTACCATTTTTGAGATCAGCGGCGCTCGAGAAAAGTGACACATTTACGTGAATTTTAAAATTGTGTAGAAGAATCGTGTAGCATATTATGCCAAATTTATCCTGTAAAAAAGTTTATTAATTTAAAGTATAGAGACAGTGAAGTTAAAGTTAAACGTGTTTCTTTAATCAACATATTGTTCTACATTTCAAATGGAGCAACACCCATCCTCAAATCGGCAATACAAAACCCCTGTTTTCAAAGCATTGTAAAAAAAACCCTGAATTCTTTTTGAAAAAGAACCTTAATTTCTTTTTCTTCGTTTTCATTAACATTTTGAGAATAAGGGTACTTCTACCCAGTTACCTATGTATACTTAACATTTATAAACTTTTTTCTTTTATTTTCTAACGAGTTCGAAATCAATCAATCGTGTTAAATAACTCTGCACAAAAACGTTCAATTTAACCGGTTTGAATATCAATGCATCTCGAAGAAGCGGTTAATTAAAGCACCGGAAACCCTTTCTGTCGACAGGCCTCCGAGATGGAGATAATCTGGGTGATGCGCGTGGGCATAGGGGTGGTGGGGGTGCTGAGCACAGTGATGGCGCTGACGATCCCGTCGATCTACGGCCTCTGGTCGATGTGCTCGGACCTGGTGTACGTGATCCTGTTCCCGCAACTGCTAATGGTGGTCCACTTCAAGGACTACTGTAACACCTACGGCAGCCTCTGCGCCTACATCATCGCGCTCCTGGTCCGCATGAGCGGAGGCGAGCCGATAATGGGTCTGCCGGCGTTGATCCACTACCCGGGTTACGACGTCGAAAACGAGAAGCAGATGTTCCCGTTCCGCACAATGGCCATGCTGATATCTCTGGTGACCTTGGTAGGGGTGTCCTACGCGACGCAGCGCGTCTTCCTCAGCGGCCAGCTCGCGCCGGGCTACGACGTCTTCCGCTGCGTGGTCAACATCCCGGAGGATGTGGAGCGGGTCGGCCCAGACCCGGCCGAGGGTGAGCAGATGGCCGTGCTTGCGGCCGGGGCCGGAAGGCTCTACGGCAGCAAGGACGAATCGAACGGACGAGTGAATCCCGCACTCGAGCCGGACTACGACATGGAGCCAGGGTACAAGGCCGTCCCGGGCCCCGAGGAGCCGCCCCTCGTCGGGCCCCTCGGACCCGCGGCCAAACAGCCGCAGTCCAGCACCGCGTTCTAATCTCTGGTTCCGTGATCGAATGCTGTGACCAACAATAACTTCGACGGTGCGGTGCGTCTCTTTTCATTTACTTTTCTCTGCCCCCCCCCCCCTCCCCCAATCATTTATAAGTCTCTTTTTGTCTCGGTTCAAATCCATCCTGTTTGGGTTTAGCCTCTCTCCCGGTGATGCGCAAACTTTTGAGATTCTATTTTCGGATTTTGAAGTTTAAACTTCGAGTCAAAATGAAGGATTTTGAGATCAAACATACAGATTTTACGTGAATTACAATTTAAACTTCCGCGCCAAAAAAGGAGTTTTAAAAGTGGTAGATTAATTTTATTAGTCGAAAATTAACATGAGTGGAAAGTATTGATCAAGTGAACGTAATGATCGAGTTGGGTAAGAATCGATCGATATTGGGTAAGTCACGGATTAATCGGTTTTTACGCGATTTCGAGGATCGACTTTCCGGAAACGAAGCTTTTCGATTGATCGATCTTTCTAATAAATTTGCGCAACACTGCTCCGCTACTCGTGGCCCTGTCGCAATAACAAGTGCACGCTCGAGTCCAAGGACGGTCGACCTGCGAGACCTTATTGTTATTTTTTCTTGCATTTTGTCTTTTGTTGCCTTTTTAACTTCTTGTGATTTTTAGTCGTTCATTCGTCAAGTGGTTCAACCGCTAAAAGTAGTTTAGTTCGCTAGTGTTTTTTTTTTATAACGTTCGATAAGTCATTTCATTTTTCAAGGTACTTCGCAACTTTTTTTTCTTTTTTTTTTTGTAATATAAATGTTGAACAACGTACAAAACCTTTCAATCACGTACAAAACCTTTATGAGATACCACTTGAATTAATGTATTAATTTATTTTAATTCATTTGCGATTCTATTGCGAAAACAATTATTTTCAAGTTAAACTTTGTCACTTGCATTCTTTCATTTTTAAACGCTTTAACTTAATTTTCGTTTTTTATATATTTATTTGCTTTAGTTCGCAAAGTAGCGTTGTTTTTGTAAACCTTCATAATTGATTCAATTCGTTAGTTGAACGCGTAGGCCTCCATTATTCAGCAAACGTAACAACACTTGGTTCCTCGCGACAGGGGCTCCTCGAGGGGGTTCATAAATTATTTCTTAATCAGACTCGAAGGCTGTGAATAAAACGATGTCGGGGGCGGTTTCACTGCGGGGATTGTTGATCAAACGACAGGACTAGAGTACACGTTTGATTTTTTTTTGTTGTAAAAGAGTTTTATATATTTATACAGCTTTGCAACTAGATGAATCGTAGCTCAAGCAACGACAAGTGCACGTCAACTGTCCCGTCATTTATATACACTTGGATTTGAGTTGGAATTGAATAATCATTTGACACATTTAGATGGGTATGGCGTGTCACAACGCAAATTTTTAATTTTTGTTTGATTGACAATCAATTAACCATTTTCGTTTTCAATAAACGAGTAGAATTAGGCGATAGACCGAGTCGTTTAGTACTTGAATTAACCTAATTTCTACTGGAGAACCCTGATAAGTTAAATGATAAAATTGTGGACGTTCAGATATATACATTACGTATACGATAATTTATGAACCCGACACCCTTTGTACGATATACTAATCCTCGCGACTTTTCCTTTACTTGAAGGGTTCAAATCACGTTCGTTATTACCTACAAATATAGAGTTACTATTTAGAACTTCGAAGCAAACATATATATGTATACAAATAAATATATATATTTATTAACCGAGTAACTTCGAACGTCATTTCGACGCTTTATGACCGTACATGCGATAATTACCCCAACGACCTTTTTCATTTTCGTATCTCATCCGCGAAGCTTCGGTTAGGCGAAGAAATTCAATCGAATATGTGGTGCGAGATGCGCACAACTTTCGGTGGCCCAACGTAAATCATCGAGTTCTGTAATATACCTTCGACCACCAAACACCGAATTCATTTCCATTGACCCATTCACCACTTTGCTGTTTCTAATAACGAGTCGTTTACGCCCGTTCGCGTCATCTTGTTACAAATTCTATCCCATAATCTATAACTTGTTACGATGTTGAAATGTTGTTTCTTGAATGAAGTATATATTTATCGACCGCTTCGATGGACCGTACCGTTCGCTTTCCGGAAGTCATACCTTCTGAAACAGTTTTCTTCGAATCAAAGGATTCTTTCATCTGCAAGTACAATATTTTCGCAACGAAAAGATTTCATTTTATAAAAACAAGGTCTTTCTCGATGGAATCTTTTCGATTTAAGGAAAATGTTTTCAAGGGTCACTGAGCGATATTTTTATTCTTAAAGACAAATGAAGTTTGATTATAAGAAAATAAATATTCGATCAAGAAGAATTTGTAAGTAATAATTTTCGAGTGTGAGGAAAGCGATAAAAAGATAGACTTTCGATTGTAATCGTATTTTTAAAATTTGGACCTATTTAAAGCGAGCGGTACACCATCGAAGGGTCAGCGCGCGTTCCATTTTCCGCTCAATGTATTGTCGTAAATGTTGGTTAAGTGTCTAGCAGTTAGTCGAGCATTAATCTAGCCGCGTTTTTTAACTGCCGAATGGTCCAGTTGTTGAACTTTGAAAAACTTTGAGTTGTTGAGACCGAGCGATCGGCGTGCCGATCGAGCGCAAAGCGGAGCTTCCGGAATTGAAATACGTACCCAACACCGCACCGTCTGTTAGGCCTAGTGTATTGAAACAATTGATTGTTTTCCTTTGGAGATATAAACTATTTAGAGAGTCTACCGGCAACTTGAGATGTCGCCGGGCGGTGACCGGTCCCGAATTTCTCGGCGGTGCCAGTAAATGGCGCGGTAGAAAGTAGAACTACAGTAGCGACGTCTGTATTCAATTTGGAGAAACGCGTGTTCACGCGCTTACGAAGAGTTATTCTCCAGTACCTCGAATTCGTTCGCGAGGAAAATTATTTAGTTGAAATCAACATTTTTATCAAGTCCATCCAACATCAGTTAATGATTGATAGACTTATAGTATGTTTTTTGACATTCATTTGAGATAAAAAAGTCAATATCAATGAAAAATTCTGGCCTAGTTATATTTTGAGAAAAGTTATCGCGTGGTCGGTGCGATTTATGTTAAGTTTTACCAATTCAAAAAATGTTTATAATAGTTAAAGCGATGTTTGAGATTAAAGGATAAAAATTTACGATTAATTTACGACGTGAATCTAACTGGATGTTGTTTTAAACTGGAAAATTTTCCGAATCGATCTGTAATAATTGGGCTGGTAGAAAATTGATTAGTTTACAGTTTAATGCCAGACGCGAGTCCCAGTGGTACGATGAGCCGATCGCCGTTCGAATTCACAATCATCTGTCACTCGGGTATAGAATATTTACTGTAAAGAACTAATTCTAGTTACCACAATTAGTCAAGCCGAGACCTCCGTACGTGACACGATTACACGGGAAATAAAATTGTTGTTAAAAGTACAGCAAGTTGTTAAAAGTTCAGCAACCAATAGTAGATGTTCGTTCAATCAACAACGAATCGAAATGAAACTTTAAACTAGATATGAGCTAACGTTTAATAAAAAGTACTTTCAATTATGATCTTTTTTACCGTGTAGAAACAAAGGTGAAGCATCGTATACGCATAATATTCTTCATTAGACGAAAACGGCTTTTGTATTTGCTATATCGATCAGTCACCCCTATCCCATCCCTTCTGACTAGTACTTCTGGATGTGGTGTAAAAAATCGTAGAGCTTAAGTCATCTAAAGTGTCCCGTACAAGGTCGCCAATGGTGATATGTTTTCGAGTGACGATGATAAATGAAAGGCTTCGTCTCTTCACTTAACCCTTTGTATCGTTTGTATAAAAAAAAAAGTTTTAAAATGTTTGTCAACTTTTTGACATTTCAAAAATCACGAGTAAATTGAGAAAGTTCAAATTTTAAAGAGCAGTACAATAAATTTACCAATACTTACTAAGTGTGGGGAAAAATGTTACGTAACGTCAACATAAACTATGTCAATTATAACTGTTGCCCCAATTTACATAAACTGAACACTTATTAGGGTAACGTCACCATTACCTACGTTATTAATTGTTATTCCAGTTTATGTAAATTCAACATTTATTTGGGCGCACTAAAAAATTTAGGTGAAAACAAGTGTTTTGAGAAACACCTTCAAAACATTTGGTTTCTGCAGTGTAACTTCAATAAAATTAATGTCAAATTTACATAACGTTTTCCTCCCATTTAAAAAGTTTCAATTTCAACATCTTTATTCAAGATACCAATAAAATAAACGTTCGACGAAGCGTCTGAAGTCGAACTCTTCAGGGTCTGAAATAAAGATGTTCAGGTGACACCACTTTACAGTGTTTTCGCCCTGGGAACGAAAGTGGCGCTAGTTGTTTTTCGTGACAGCTGATTTAGTTGAAGTAGTTGCAGTGTTCTTGGATGTGAATTAAACAACGTAGTTGAAGTTGACAAGGCGACCTTACGAGTCGGAGTGCGAAACATGGGACCGGCCACCGCTCATATATAATCGTTGTGTTTATCATATAGTATATAACAAAATTATTGACAGCGCGCGCGCGCACGCGAGTGCGGTGTGCTTCGGAGTGAATATCGCGTGCTAAGCTGGAACTCGTGGATGCGGTCGAGAGTTGAAAGCGAGAGCAGTTTCACGTGTCAACCGGCGAGATGTCACGTGATTGTATTAATATTAAGGCGACGATTTATGCGTCATGTTCGTTAATGTCCCTGTTCCCTTTCCCCTTCGCTTTATTATTTATTCATTTTTTTTTTCGCACGTACGCGTCTCGTCCCGGACACTGAGAAACAGCGTGAAAAATAATAAACGTTCGATCCAAACAACCAAGTGTCCTAGTTGAAAAAGTACAAAGTGTTATCACGTTCTGTTACATAAGATCCAGTTGGGGTCAACTTTTGACTTTGTTTTTTATCAAAGTTCTAGATATGTCGAGAGTAGACCAATTGTCTAATCAATTTCATTTAAGTTCATCCAATTATTTATCTAGAACAATTGTTTTGTAATATACTGCAAAAACTGTGTTTTCTTTTTCAATATATTTTCCAATAAAACGCATGGTTTTTGCCACAGTTGTATGAATTGTTAACATAACGGTCTTTACTGTAAACCGCAATTTCGATTGTCATGATTGGTTATTTCCAATGAATATAACGCATTTATTGTATTGCTGCACTGGCAGTAGGTGCAGTTCATTTTTTTGAACATCTTTTTACACCCCAAGTATGAAAAGCGTTTCTCAGTGATTACCTTAAAAGATGAGCGTGTGCATTGTTTGACCCCATTAACACTTACCAAGCGCTATCAATGCCTCGTTTGAATCCTTTCCGTTCCCGATTTCGTTTCCAGTGCCAAAAAGCAATAGTTTCCCTTGATCACCTTATCGACGACATTTCCGATTAAATTGTATTTTCGGCTTGTTTTGTAAATAGAAGAGTGTCGCGTAGTATTTTTGTACGGAAGATGATAACCCAATGCGACGCCTGTATTTCCTGTACATACAAAGCGTCGCGAGTAAGCGCGCGATTGTTCGCGCAGGCGTGCTCCCGATCTCGCCGGAAGCGCGACTGCCGCGATCGAGGACAAGAGAGAGGGTATTTTTGTCGATGAAGCATTTATTTTTGGACACAATGGTACCTGCACGCGATGCTCATTAACGAACCACACGGTATACATATGAGTACATACACGTACGTATAGAGGACATTGCGAATAACGTAATCGCGGCGACGCGAGTACGTTGAAATAACGTTTAAACCAGTAAAAAGCGAGTGTTTAGATTAAATTAAAGCAGGATTAATTATGCAAAAAAAAAAAAAAAAAAAATGCACACAGCCACGCGTATACGTACATATCCAAAAGAAGACTATAACAGAGCGGTCTCTACAATGTTTGAAGATGCAACAATATGTAAACTGCAAAAAAAGAAAGTATAACAAAAAATAGATAATGTTAAAATAACGAAGAAAAGCTTATTTTCATTTTTTTGCGCACCAAATGATTTGCGGAGCAAATTGATAATTCTTTTTTTTTTTAAGTGCGAGATCGCGTTTAAATTTCGCGCATTTATTGTAGATGAGAAAGCACGACGTGGTGGGGGTAATGACGTTGCGATTAAAGTTTGACAAACAATGTTATACTGGTTTATAAAGTGAAGATACAATTTGTTTATAAATATTATGACATTTTGTACGAAGATTATTATTACAGAACAGCAAAAGTTTTATAGGTTGTTCGATTATTAACTAGCAATTTTGGGCAGTAAATAAATCTATCTACTGATTGTCGGGCAGTTAATCAATCAAAACGAAGGTTATGTATTTTAACGACTTCGTTTCACATTTGAAACGGGGAAATTGATTTTGATTGATTTCCAGCCAGGTAATTTTGTCCAGTTGAATCTACGATCTAAGATTGTTAGATAACGATTTTCTTTTTTCAGTGTACATTGTTCCGACATAACCTACGTTGAAATTATATAAATTGGGATAATCAACTTTCCAGTTGTATAACTTTTTTACTGCGCGTTGAATAACATCCATTTCTTCGGGATCTTATAGTAAAAGCAATAACTGATTCGATTTAACCAAACTAAAGTGTCGGAAAATAACTCGCAAGGCAATTCTATCCCCACTTTTTAACACAGTATAGTATAACTTTATACGTCAACATAGGAAGACACGTTGAGCGAAACTTCTTTTCCTGCACGTGGTTCGTTTACGAAATCACTTACCCCTCCGAGTCAACGTTTCGAATTTCGCGATGTTTCGTTTGCAGTCGGCTTTGCTGTTCCGAGCCGGCGGCTAAATCAACATGTAAATACTGGTCTCGTCGGCTCGAGCGGCAGAGCTGGCGCTGATGTAAATATTTTGTTGCACGACTTGCGTTGTTCCGTTAACTGCGCAGTTGTCAGTGCATTATATTATTAAAATCTAGGAATCGTTAAACTTGGTCACGCATTGTACATACATCCGCGTTGTTCCTTGTTCTTTCGTTATCGAGCGTCGAACACTTGGTTGGCCCAGTCACGCCACGATTTCGCGGCTGCGTCTTGCACTGAGAAAAAAGTAGTGACAAAAGTTATTATTTTGCTGACAAAGTTATGAATCACTTTTCTGTCACTTGGAAATATTGATTTCAAGTAGTAAATAATACTGTACAAAATAGTGAAATGTTTTCAGAAGTGCACCATGAAAACTAGTGTCTTATTTTGAGACGTCTATGAAGTTTGAGATATCAAACGTGTCTTATTTCGAGCCAGTTTCGAAGTACGATGCATCAAGAATATCTCATTTTGAGACATTTATGAAATCTGAGACATGGTATGTATCGCTCCGAGTCATCCTCAAAGTCTAGGAAACCAAAAGTGCATCTATATTTGAGACTCCTTTGAATAAAAAATATTTACCAAAAAGAGATACTTGTTTTTACAGTGCAAACAATCCTCGAACAGATTTCCAAATATAATATTCCGAATTATGAATAAGTGTAATCACAACTTCTCTAATGAAAATCATAACTTTTTTTACTAATTTTTTCTCAACGCACTTTCGCCAACAGGGACGAGGGGACAAATCACGTCTTCTAACATTTACGGTCGCTCGCCTAGGCCTGCCATGAACGATTACTCTTAATCGAGCGTAATAACCGTGTTTATTATTTAGAAAAACCAAAGCAGAAGAAAGGGAATAAGAGGACAAAAGAATCGACTTAATTTCGCGGAGCAAAGTTTACCGTAGCTCCGGGCTCGCGTTTTCTCGAGTACCCTGAAAAAACAAAAAAAAAAAAACAAATTATAAAAAAAAAACCCATATATTTATATAAAAAACAATCAAAAAAAACAAAAAACAATTACACTCACATATCTTATCATCATACACATCTCATAGTTCCCCAGAACTCTCTACACTCCG
>JABFOV010006228.1:0-10961 GCA_022817685.1 Aradophagus sp. ZL-2020
GAGACACTACAAACGTCTCAAAACGAGACATTTTTTAAGAGTCATTTTTAAGTTTGAGACATTTAATTGATTTGAGACATTAAAAAGTGTCTCAATGTCTCAATTTGAGACACGTACCTTTGCAGTGCATCTGTTCCAAATATCATTATTTCGAAAATTTGAATTTTGAAAAAATTCCCAGCAGCCGAAAGCGAATTGTATAAATATTTTTGAAGGGAATCCCGTTTCTGTCACTTGGCGAATTCAAGCCACAATATCTGAATTCGCATCTGAATTCTTCTTGAGCATATACTTTCATATAGAATTCGACCCGTCGCAGCGAATTAAAATTTTAATTGCCTCTTAACGAATTAAGAAGTGTTCCAGTGAATACGTCTGAAGCTGTCAACAGAGTGAAATAAATTATGTATTACGGATATATTAACGACAAAAAAATCCGTTCGAATACTTTTTCTTAGACAAATGGGATTAAAGTGAATAAAACTATCAATACTTTTTAATTCGCCTTCAGCAGTTATTCTTTGGGAAATCAATTTTATTGGAAAACCCTATATTTTGGGATAAATGATATTTGGGAATAAAAATTTGAGAAAATTAAGGTAATACCATCAGCGACATTTGGGAAAATCGAGTGTACTTGTTATTTTAAAATGTCAGTATATTCTACTTACCTCGTGTTATCAAGCTATCATTAATGCTATTTCATACGCTATTATCTTTAATTATAAATTGTTATAATTCATTATCATTTGTCTATTCCTAGTAAAATTTATCTGAGTAGTCCATGATGTTATGATATTATGCCTGGCAAATATTTTTTTTAGAAACATGTCTTTGAACAAATAAATCCTACTTAAGTTATAGTTATATAAAGGTATAAAATAATTAGGAATCGCAAATTAAGCACTATTGTAAAAAAATGATGTATTTATGCAGGTAAATATAAAAACTAAAGTTGTTAAATAATTTAATGCGCATGTAGTTACTAAATTCGACTTACTTTAATTACATGGTTGATAATTTTACATTAAGTAAACCGTGTAAAATAACATGTATAGACTTATTAGTTTGTTCGTCCTTCGTGTCATTGGAGATTATACAAATGTTTTTCTTATTTCTGGTATTATTTATATGAATTAAATGAATTAATTGTTAAATCTATTTTTTTCTGTTCTACGGACATGTCTTGATTTGTTTTTTCTTTTTTTTTTTTTTTTTTTTTTAACAATCATTAATTACACAAATGTTTGAAATAACAATAAAATGTGCGCTCAACACTGACTGTAACATTGTTACATTTTTACTTCGCGCTTATGCATCTAATATCACTACTAATCATATAGGCCTTTTCCATTAAAAACGAGAAATCTTGTTTTTAATTTTTCACTAAATTTGTTCGTCTTTTCCTTTTTTTTTTCCTCAGTTCGAAAAACAAATGAGTACGAAACGGACATGTTAAATTATCACTGATTACACATTAGAAAATTCTTGAAGTCATTCGCCATTGTTGGCGTCGTCGTAATGAGAGAACTTTAGGAACACTTGCTCCAGAGTAGTCTGACTAAAACTGTACTCCTCAATGTCCAACTCTTGTTTTGCTGAAACAACATTATTGTTAAATCCATATCACTTACAGCTTATATCGGCTGCTGAACAGAAGAACCCTGATTTCCAACAATTTCTGACAATCAAAAACCCTCATTTTCAATTACAACAACGAAAATTTCTAGGCTTGTCAAAACTTCGAATAGTTCATAAATTGTTTGAACAATTCAAAAACCTAATAATTCGAACATATTCAAATATTTGAAACATCGAATATTCAAACATTCAAATCTTTGAATCTTCGAATCTCTGAATCTTCAAATATTCGAATTTTTAAATATTCAAATATTTAAATTTTTGAATTTTCGAATATTTGATTCTTTGAATTGATGAACATCTGAATAAAAAATTTTTATTTAATAAAACGCATAAAAACACTTATCAATACGTAGTGATCTAGTCAGAAAATTGATCAACAATGATATCACATAGTGAGCCTCAAAACTGCACGAAAATAAACAAGGGGCCTGGGACCCTTGTTCACCTTTGTTTATTTACAAACATTTTATTTCACTATCCTTTTGTGTAGTTGTTTGGTTACGCTAGTGTCTCAGTAATGTTCTATTTCACAAACATCTTTGTCACACTATTGCACAGGTTTCACAAATCGTCCTCAAACAAAACATAGCAAATCCTACGTCCTTCATTGTTTCATGTAACTACAAGTTTTTTTCAGATTATATTCCATATGAGATATAAACTCGACAATACTTCAGTAAAACGAACATGAACAAATAATTAATATTAATAATCTGTAAAATTTGACAGTTCCAAAAAGTAGCAATAACTTGTGTAATTTCTTCCATTGCAAAAGAGTGCAAATGCTATAATTTGAAAATGTACACTGAGAGAAATGGATTGTTGAATTAACGACCCAAATCGTACGACTTAAGTCGCTTATTTAGCTACTTTGAATTGTGAAATCGATAAAAAATTACGTTAAAAGTAAATTATTGATGAACTGTTTATTTAAATGATCATATTTAATTAATTAAATATTCAATGATTCGAATATTCGCAGATTCGATTATTTGAATATTCAAATATTTGAATATTCGAAGATTCGAAGTTTTTGACCTATTCGAATATGTTCAAACTTTTTATAAAATGTTCGAATATATTCAAATTAAACATTTGACAAATTTCCATTACCGAAATTGAGAATGAGAAGTTTCCAATTTGGAATGAGGGATTCTTCGGGACATTTGTTCATATTATTTCATTAGAATACCTTTCTCTAATTGTAAAAAACAATCGGCTAGAGATTTGACGGCGTGTTGAGGTACAGCGAACACCAGTCTATCGGCAAAACTTTCTTCCAGCGTAGCGTCGGAAAATAGACCAGAAACAAACTCTTTAAGTCCACTGATTCGATTTCCCGAAGGTGTCGTAGGGGTACAGTCACCGCCCAGTAATTTCATTTCCAAAGTATATCCGGCTCCATACAAGTTTTTGAGATGCTGTGTAGAACCAATACACCTTAGTTCACCTTTTACCATTATTCCAACTCTGGAGCACAAAGCATCTGCTTCTTCCATTGAATGCGTTGTTAGAATAGCTCCTCTGCCACCCTTCATTTAAAAATGAATCAAATTTTTGAAACTTTATATTCTTGTCCTAATCAATAAGACATTCAAATTTACATTCAAATTTGTTTTTGTACATTGACTTTACCTGGAAACTAGCAAGAATAGTATCCCATAAAAATCTTTTGGAACGGGGATCCATTCCAGTGCTAGGCTCATCCATAAGAACCACTTTTGGTCCTCCGACCATAGCCATTGCAAAGCTTAGCTTTCTTCTAGTGCCTCCTGAGCATTCTTGAGTTTGTTTATCAGCGTGGTCGTGAATTTGTAAACCAGAAAGGTATAGATCTACGATTCTAAAATTGAAAAGGTCGATTGAATAACATCTTTTCTTTCAAATAAAATGAGACACACGTTTTTACAATGTAATAATTGTTTTTCACAACTAGGGAGCAGATAAAAATGGAACTATTCGTATTCACGGGAAGTGAAGCGCTCTTAGACATGCGCCCTCGAGCTACTTTGTCTTTTTAGGAACGAAAAGTTCTACATAGGGAAAAAAATTAACATTGCAACAAGAACAAATTTATTTTAAGTAGCTTAAAGTTGAAACAAAAGCAGTTTAGTTTTGATTTAACCTCGAAACGTACTTGATTCAAGATTGAACGTTCGATTTTGAATATTCGTTGTTGAATCAAGTACGTTTCGAGGTTCAATCAAAATTAATTTATTCTTGTTTTAACATTCGGCTACTTAAAATAAATCTGTTGTTGTTCCCCAATATCAGCTTTTCCCCTGAGTACTTTCATTCCACTCCTACATTGTGAAAGATATCGTACCGACCTCGGGCTCAGTGGTGCCCTCGACAGTAATGTGCTATACAGTAAAGCTTATAGAGAATCTTATATTTTTGTCTTGTTTACTGCAAATTAAATACAAAAATACTGACAGTTCGTACACGCAGAAAAATAAAAACAGCTGAGGCGTTTGTAAGAAACGCCTGAGCCTTTCACACGAGATCGTAACTTCTAACGGTAAACTAAAACAAACGAAATGGAAATTTTATTTTTCCATCTTTGTTTATCCTTCGAGGTTACGATGTTCTGTTCTACTCTAAAAGGCTCAGGCGTTTCTTACAAACGCGTCAGCCGTTTTTATTTTTCTGCGTGTAGGCTTTGTAGTATCAGAGAGACTTTTGGGAACCAATCTTCATGAGTTTCAAAAGTAAAAGTAATTTATGTAAATTACCTATCGATTTCTGTCCAAGGAACACCTCTTATCGCAGCGTAACATTGTAAGTGCTCCCTTACTGTAATGTTTTTCCACTGTGCATCATGTTGGGGGCAATAGCCCATTTGTCGGAATGCTTCGGCCATGTGGGAGTGAATATTGTAACCACCTATTTGTACCCTGCCCCTCGTAGCAGCTTCCTCGGCAATAATTATTTTCATCGTTGTCGTTTTGCCGGCACCGTTGTGACCCAACAAACCAAAGACTTCCGCGGGTTCGACTGCTAAAGACAAATTTCGCACGGCAACTTTTCTGAGAACCTGCTCTTCCCTTTTTGTGTTGCAATCGCAAGACGAACCGGCTTCCCTTTGATAATATTCTTTACGTAAATTCTAAAACATGAGTTTGACAGTTTTTATTTCAATTGAAATTATGTTCTAAGAGAACGTAAGTGTTTTTACAACTAACAACATTTCTATGTAAATTAAAAAACGTTGATTAAAGTAATAAAACATTAGCGACTTATCTTGCTATATTACCTGTACTAAAACGACGGGAGGTTCGTGATTGTTTGGAGAAGATATCAAATTGAAAACTCGTTGTTTTTCATTCTTAACATCGATGTCTTCATGTTCGCCGGTATCTGCATTTTCCATAATTTCTTCACCTATTGAGCCGCCATTACGCTGTAACATTTTCTTTTATTAGATGACGTTCAATGGGATATATCGATTATTCATATACTTGTATTGAAACCTGATTACTTCGTATCTTACCAAGAAATATTTCAAAATATCACTCATATTTCCACCACTTTTCTTTATATCAAGCAAAAGCAAAACGAAGAACCATAATGGTATATGTAATAAAACACCCAGAGCCATTAAAATTATCTCGGTGGTCAAATAATCCGACATTGTTAGATGGTGGCATGCGGCATTAATAGAGCACATGAGATGGACACGTTCTACATAATAAACGGCAGCGTACGGCACATACATTGTATTCAGCAATGAGAAAACAACGTGCAGAGAAAAAGCTGCTGCTCCACCTAAAAACAGTTTATATCTAGTATATCTTGGTGGTCCCTTCTAACAACAAACGAGTAGTAACCACATAATCAACATTTAAAGGCAATCTGTTAATAATTCACATACAAATCCAGTCAACCACCAATGCAGAGTGTCAAGCAAAAAGTAATATTGAAATTTAAGTTCCTTTCCAGGTTTTTGCAGGTTGAGAAATTGTTTTTTCAAGGTTAAACAAAATTAAAACAAACCCAATTTTGTAAGATAATTGATCATCAAATATAATAATTACAAAGACGACATTTAAATTTTATAAATGGGTACAACTAAATTGATATTGCGTGGAGCGGGAGTCATAGGTATATAATTATTTGATGAATATTTCGACTGTCAATCATTATTTTGCTATGAAATAAGAATTAACATTCAAAAAATTATATAAAATAAAAAATGGAGATGGTAAATGAATAATATTTAAATGTTTCAAATAAATAATCAATGTTTTTTCCAAGTTTTATCATTCATGGTTTTTCCCGATTTTAAAGATTTCAAAGTTCGCTGAACACCCTGCAACGTTTCGGAGACATCGCAGTAACGTTATGGTAATTTCACGTGTGCATAACATCGGTTATACATTTATTCGTCACACACTTGCAGGAAAAGCAACACTTTCTTCTCTAGAGAGTTATCGCAAAGTGCCGCTTTCTCACGTTCGTAATGAAAATTTTCATTTGCACAATGGGGGTTGAAATGAAAATTCTGTAAAAAGAATAAACTTCAATTTCAAAGTAATATGCTGTAAAATAAAAGTTTGCGCATATAAAAAAACTTAATTCGTTAAAATTTCAAAGTCAACTGCAATTTTATAATTTTTCACTTTGAAATTAAAATCTTTTTTTTTCACAGTACATTGCATTACAGGTACAAAGAAATATATATATAGATACGTAGCGTTTTGACATATTTGTGATGAGATCGTCGCATCTTAGTAACGTCACTGTTAGGTCCTATCACACAAATGTGATACCGCTGGGATGTTATTATGTTAAAGAAATTCCTTTTATATTAAGAAAATGTTGATACAGTAAATCTAGTGACATCCTATCAACTTCCTTTCAGCACCATTAGATTTCATTCAAGAAGAGTCGAGTTTTATTTCTATTTTTTCCGATGATTTGTAGCACTACATATGCCATATATATATATATTTTGTACATTGTGTAACGTACTTTAAATTTATCACTTGTGAAGTATTAATTTTTAACTTATATAGAAATTTCCATATAAAGTATTATTACGTTTTTGTTAGTGCATAAATAGTAAATTATTCAAAAAAGAGGAGAAAAGAAAGTTTACTGGAACTTCAAAGAAAGATATTGACACTTCATTGTAATCAATTAAAATTATTCTTATAAAATCGCATTAAATTTGTCTTAATAGAAACTCTGATGGAAACACTGATTGACATATCATATCATGATTCATACGCATATAAATCATAGATGTAACATATGTGTCTATGTGCATGTATGTAATTAAAAAATGAAAAAAAAAGTCAAAGGCATTAGGCGTTCTCGTAAGTGCATGAAAAACGATTAAGATAAAGCTTTTGTACGAGTAAGCAAGATATAGCAAAACGCCTTTGACTTTATTTCTTAATTCTTTCAATAATCATCCCTCTTAATAATTTTAATGAAATACAAAAGATGGCTGCTGAATAAGAGCTATTATTTACTCTGTCATTCGCATTTCGATTCATCAATTAATTGACCGTAAGCATTTTTACATTTAAATTTTCTCAAATTTTTTCAAAATGACACAATTCTATACAAATTATTAATACCACCGCTCATGGAACCTCTCGCACAGAGAACCAGCATAAAACTCCCACATGGAACCAGTAAATTTCCTCTACTTTCTCCATTACTATGAAATTAATGAAAGAAGCCCGGGTCGGTCAAAATTTGACTTACATTTTAATTACTGTAAGTCTTATAAAATAAACAATAAAAAAAAAAATAAAATAAACAATAAAACAATTTTGAGATCTTACGTGCCATAAATCTGATATTTTAAAGTCTTACATGCATCGTTCGATTTTATACATATTCTTACAGTTCAAAAATCTGAAATAAACATTTTGTTCTGACCATCAGTCTCATTTTTGTTCTTACAGACGAGATCTGAAATGATCAATCTCGTTTGTAATCTTACTCTGATGGTCAGATTAAAATTTGTACTGACAATCAGAACAATTTCAGTCAGAACGTGACATATTCAGATCGAAAATTCATTTCAAACTCATGTAGTTGCCGCAAAATCGTGCTTTGGTTCCATGTACGGGGTTAAGTATCATGTAATTAACTAAGCTTACAAGTAAGTTTATGCGGTCAAATGTATAAAGTCGATATACATGATTTTTAATTGAGTAATAGTTGCAATTTTAGATATTTCATATCAATTCAATTGTCTAACTATTATTATCAATCACGTGGTTAAAAAAAGTACACGACGATTTCCTATTTGAGATATAAATTGCATTTTCATAAATTTCATTTACATTGCAAGAAGTGACTCTCGTAGGAAAAGTTTATTTTTATTATTATTGTGTCATTAAGATTTTGAAGCTTATTTATTTGTTGGTAAATTATTCCAAAAAACTGGAGCTCGGTTCCACTCGGAAATAAGATACCAATGTTATACAATGTAAACGTATATACAAGGAGATAATAGTGGAGAAACACTTACCTACACCTAGCATGTCCAAAATCATAACAAGAGCAAACGGTATTAATCCAAAAAACGTCGCAATATTTGGCAAGATACTTTGTGCAGAGTCCATCTTGTCAAAAATATAACTGAGACAAGTAGAAAATAACAATGATGAAGGACAATAAAGCATTAACAGACCACCGAGAGTGATTAAAGCTGGAATTTCTTGCAACGATGGAACGTCAAACAGAAAAATGATTCCCAATATACAAAGGCAAATAAAAAACATAAGACTGACAAGTACTATGAAGTAAGTGAGAAAGTACATCGGAAAAGACAATCCGTTGACCCGTAATTGATTTTTTGCTTTTATCTGAAAGAAAAAATAATTTTTCATTGCAATGTGGTACAAAATGGCTTGGTTAATTTTTACCAAACTTTTCAACAACTAAGGCATAGAAGGCCAATTTAACGATAGAGAGCATGTATTTAACGTATGTTGTATTAAAAGAATAGATCATATAAAAATTACTAATTTTAACGGGAAACCATGGACATACTTTTCAGAATAAACAAATCCATTCTGTCTGAAAATCGTAACTAAACTAAACAAAACAAATTATTATTCAATAAAATCATTGTATTAAAATTAATTAAAAATACAAGTTGTATCAATGATGAAATAATTACATCGTTGATACAACTTGTATTTTTAATTAATTTTAATACAATGATTTTATTGAATGATAATTTGTTTGTAGTAAAATTACTTGTATTAATAATATATATTGGCAAAAATTTCAATTTCACAATGTTTCGACGACGTCCCGACGATGTCCCGACGGTGTCCCGTCGGTTAATCGTCGTACGAGTTCCGCTAGGGTTATTATGTTAATTATAATCTACAATTTCAAAAAATTTTATTAGAATGAGATAGCAATTTTCTTCGTTGGCTAAAGTATGTCCGCACCGTGTAGGTGACACAGCCTATCTCTGTAATGTATTTCTGATATTCTACTTCAATAACCGCTCACGAGAGAGCGCTGACTGTTCAGTGATTCAATCTTAATTTTATCTTCCCATTTTATTTGTTTAGTTTCATCTCGGGTACACAAAAAATGATTTTTCTCAAAATTTGTTCTGTACCCCCGGGTACAACTGCAAAAAGCACAACCCGGCATGATGTTACATATTATATTAAGGTTATGTTGTGTTGTAAAATTTGAACCACTGAACAGATAGCGCTCCCTAACGGCCGGTAATTTAAAGGCGACAGTGAAAATGGGTTTGTGTCACTTATATGGTCTACATTTTACCAACAAGTTAGTAATTTTTACCATTCATTTTTCTCCGTGTATATTCCTACGAGGAACAAATTAACATCATTCATGATATTAATTAATGGTGTCAATCATCAAGTGCAGATTTAAATTCTATAATAATTTATGATTTTACTAATTATTTTTCTTTTAGTAGAGAAACCATAATTGAAAGCATTCAACTTGGACAATCAGCCGGATCTGATTGTGTTATTAGGGTGTATTCATTGAAGAAAAATCAAAAACAAATTGTTCCCATTCAAACGCTTCTTTGAAATCATGTACAAATAATTCAATTAATTCATAATATTATTTTTAATATTATAATCTATTGTTTACGTGCCTTAGGATCTTGATTAGCTTATTTTAAGAAAACATATTTATTGAATATTTACTCACTTCTCGATCGTATACCATATCAACTGCCAACGTAATTGGAACCAGTACAAAATCCATTCCAATAAACAAAGCTGAACTAGCAGTTCCAATATTAAATTCTTGCGGCTGTGAGGTTTGTTGAAAAGGTTGCGTTCTGACTTCGATAGGTTTCAAATCATTATCAGTGCCAGAAAGTAATCTATTTAAAAGGAATATATCACATTACTTTTGAAAAATACATTAAAGTCAGAGTTTAAAAAAATACACGGAAAAAATGTATCGTTGTTACCAGTATATTTTCACTTAATATAAACATACCATGTCATCAATTTCAAACTAGTAAAAATTCGAGTAGTAAACTATCCTATCGATAAATTATATAGAAACATAGAAAATATAAGCAAATATAATTTTAACGATCTTTAAACGTAAACCATATAAAAACACATGAATCTAAATAGATCCATGAAGATTTAATTTTATTTAATTGTTTTGACAGGGTAGTGTTTGTTGATATTTTGTTTGTATAAACATGATTTATGTTTATGTAAAATAAAGTGTTATGTCAAATAATCAATGTGAATATGCATATTTATATATTAACATATTTATCTTGTTAATGAAGCAAACAATACTTATTGGTTTTTTTGTCTGTATTGATATTGCAAGAAATACATTAATATGATCACAATAACTCGTTCTCTTTTTTCCGTGTATTTTTTTTTTAGAAGATATTTTGAAATACGCTAAACTAGTATCGATTTTAGTTATACAAAAACAGCTCACTGTAATATACATATTGTATATTTCGAATGGTCAGCGAAATAACAGATATTTTCAAAAATTATTACAATAAAATTGACATTTCTTAATCTCACAAAAATCAAACAAAATTGTCAATTCAACCCAGGAAATATATTTGCTTTTTTATTTTAAATCAATATTGCTCATTCTTTTTGTCTGTGTTTGAGCTAATTAATAAAAATTTAACTAAATACTGGATTAGCGTATCGAAGATTTTTATACTTTATGCTTATACACCGAGAAAAAAGATCTGCTAAAAATCATAAGTATGGCTAGTAAAATCGGGATACAATTGTAAAAATTATGAATTATGTCATTTTCATAATCACTTTTATTATTTTCTCCGTACAAATTGCTAG
>JABFOV010006229.1:0-10960 GCA_022817685.1 Aradophagus sp. ZL-2020
GAGTAGTATATATAGTAAGATTAGAGTTTCTAGTTATAGATGAAGTCGGTATGCGAGTTGTAGATAGGTTCTGTTTTTTTTTTACAAGGAAGAAGCGGCAACGGGGAGTAAAGAAGGTTTCGTGGGCTCGGAGATGTGTTAAAAAGCCAGACCCTGCCCCAATTCTGCTTTTTTTTGAATTTAAAAAAAAAGAAATATTAAAAAAAAAAAAAAGTAATGTTTAAATTTAATTTTTATTTCTACAAAAAAAAAAAAAAAAAAAAAAAAAATAATATTTAATCTTCTTAATGACTTAAATTATAAGCTTTTGTTAAATCAAGAATGCTGTGAGTTAACAAAATCATTTTGTTACAATTAGTTTCAATGCATAACTCCGAAGCAAAATGATCTACTTAATTCCAGAAAATAAGCGTATATTATCAACGTGAGAATAATATCAAATTTTATTAACCTTACAAAATTATATTGTTACTTCAATTTCAACAAAATGATTTTGTGAAATAATACAAAATTTGGTTATACTAACAAAACGATTACTTACATGTAATGGATTTTAGTTCATGCAATGTAAAATGTATGCTAAAGTGCAAAAAAAGTGACCATGTAATATTAGTCTCTTCTACGGTGTTTATTTGTATGTTTCTACAAAGCTTTTTAATTACTTGCAAAAAATGAATTCAAGGAAGGTGTAAGTATTATATTTTAGTGCCAGAAAATTATGTAAATTTGCACAAGTCGTAGGAAGCAACTAAATCATTGGCAAAAGTAGAAACAAAAAGCGAAAAGTCTTTTTTGCGCTTTTTTTTTTATAGCATTGCGATGTTCGATGTGCCACTTACGTTACGAAACGAAAATGATGGCTCGTAAATACGCGAAATAAATTTTGCATGTGCATTTAATCTGTGTAAGAAGAGAAAGTGCATAGAAAGCGTTAACTCACTTAAAACGATAAGTTGATTTGGACGCGTGAAAATAAGCACTGGGAGCCCAAGTAATCGAAACGCCACAATAGCAGGCAATGCGCCGTCAGGTTGAGAGACCACTTGTTTATGAATTAACGTTCACGATTGAACTTCGATCCTTGTCACGATCTTTATTATGACTTTCATGTAAAAATGTGCGAGTTTCTTTGATGTCACGGTTTGGTAACACCGGTTTATCTTCTACAGCAACGGATGTCGTCTAAAACAACGCCCGCAATGGAAATGCCAACATAATGGTGCAAAATTTGAAACGTGTTTTATCTGCAGATAAGGGTTGGACTTTTACTTATAAATTACAAAAAAAAAAAGACCATTATTAAAAAGTCAGATATTTAATGTGATAATGTATGAAATGTTTTTAAGGAATGAAAAACACAGCTTTTTTCCCCCTCTCCCTTAAAAAACGGGATTATTACTTTATTTATCCGGGATTGTGAGGGAGCAAAACTTCACTTTACTCCCTTGAAAACGTTTCTTTTCGTTGGAGAAGTAGAGCAATGTTTAACTTTTTTTTAAGGATGTAAAACTGTGTTTTTTTCTCGCATTTTTAACATAAACTATCGTGTACATCGTGGAAGAAATGTTGTGCTTTCTTCCTTCACGTATAATATACTATGACGCGTTAATTCATGCAGCAATGAATAATTATGAGTTAAAAATGAAACAAACTGTATTTTATTAGTTTATTTTAAAGCGAATAGTTTATGGTGACTTTAATTCGTATATAAAATTTAAAACAGTGCCAATCAGTGCTTTGGTCAAGAATTAACAGAAAGAGGTCTGTCGGGGTCGTTCGTGATTTGAACTTCGGACTTAAATTTATGTGCTATATGAAGTGAAACTGATTTTCGAGTATCCAGGTTTATAATTTTTATATCAATTATGTATGATAACAATTTATAATTTCTATATCAAGTAAGTATGTATACAAAATATTATCTGGAACATAATTTATAAAAAGTATAATTTAATACACTAACTCATATATTGGCAATAAAATGATTAATATCAAAGAAATATTATGAAATGGTTGGATTGCAGAGTATGTTGGTAGTGCTGAATGGTGGGAATTGCAGCTCTTATGTCAAGAGCGCGGAAGTCACATGACGTTTGAATTGGAGATTAGAATTATTTATTTTTTAAATAAAATGTAATGCGAACGCAGACCCTCCTTTTCGCATGACTGTCGAATAGGAATTGTACAAAGTGCGCCAAGTTATTTGTTGCAGCAATAAGAAACTTATTATGAAGCATTAAACAGCGCGAAGGCAACGTTTGAAGATCGACGGAAACAAAGGGATTTATGGATCCAAACTTATCGTCATTTTTTTATTACGTGAACCGCGCGAGGATCCGCACGAAGCTTCGCGCAAAAAAGACAAAAGTTATAATCGTCGATCCGCAACGCATCTCAGCAGCGCGCCGTCGTGCAGTTCCAAGTTTAGACACAAAGAAACGGCGGAGTTTAAAAGCAGTTCGTTGCCTTTATGCAATTCATTTGAACGTACATTTCCTTCATAGTTCGCTCGGCCCTTCGTTTGGCGCGTCTCAAACATAAAGGTATTTTTTTCTTTTCTTTTAATCGTATAATTTAGATATTCTAGTATTCAAGAGTTACTCATTTTTTATATTAAATTTTTATTTGTGATTTTAAATAATTTTGTATAATTTCTTTTTAATACAAATTATGAAATGATAAATATATTTCGTAAAAATTTATTGTAATAAAGAATCCAATGTCTTTTTTATAAATATTTTATTATTTAAATTTAATTGTTCAAAAAAATTTTTTTATTCATTCACATTGTTTAATAATTATTTAATAAGAGAATTGATTAATGACTACATAATAGATAACGTTTCGCATTATCTTATTGTATATCAACGTTCTTTTATTAATCATTATATCATTATAATATAAAGTGATTTAATGTTAACTTCAAGTAAAATTTTAAGTTCATATCAAATTAAATGCAAGATAAAATTTCAATAGAAAATATATATCGTGTCTATACAAACAAGTAAAAAAAATTAGTGACCTTGTTTTATTTTATGTGATAACTGGCAATTTCAAATGATATAAGCGCAACAATAATGTAAGTGAAAAAGTCTTGAATTATATAACATTTTTTAAATAAAAAACATTTGAAATCGAAATTTTAAAGTAAATAATAGAAATTGAACTAGTTTTGAAACTTTCCTAAGTTTATCAATAAATCGTACAATACTTTGGATTCTTTGTTTGTTATTTATAGTACATTCTTTGTATGCCAAAATTCTCATAATTCATTTAACAAAAAATTTTATAACTCATATGGAAAAAAATAGTGAATTATAACAGACTGAATATATTTTATAATTGTTGAAACAGGAATCACGAATTCCAAAGTAAATTTTTTTGTATTATTAATATTGGTTTCATTAATTGTATAATTTACCAAGTTTATTAATAAAACTTTTTATATAATTTAACTATAATAATGATTTATAAAGGTCTTGAATAAAACTATACGTTTTTAATGATTATTTTGATTCACCACGTTATTTATATCATGACAATGAAATTACGATTTCACTTTATGTCTAACAATAACAAATTACTTTCCTAAAGTTGCACGAGACAGTATATACACGAGTATATACAGTTGAAGACAAAAAAATTAATAAAAATAAAACAAAATAAAAATAAAAAAAAACAGAGGAAGAAAAAAAATAAATGAAACATGAGGACGTTCCATCGTCAACATACAGCTTATCGAAATTCGTCAAACTTGAACAATTACGCGCGAAATCACGCATCTCACAACAGTGTCCCCCAATTGCAACCGTCGCAACTGCGAACAAAGATGGAGGTAGAGGATAAACAACCAAAATGTCAACAAAAATGTATTGTGTCAAACATGAGCGAAACTGAAGACAAACATTTAGTGTACCATCAAAACAACCACTTTTCGCAAAGCTTCTCCAATTTTGAAGAAATACGCTGTGAAGCGAAACTCTTCGATGTCACAATTAAGGTATAACCTAACCATGTTCATCCGCAACTATAACTTAATTATTTTCATCCAATATTCCTTGCCAACATTCATTTCACTCACGCTGCTCGTGGAGTATTTCTTTTTCACTTTACTTAAAGCATGGTGAATTAAAAAATATATTGTATGCAATGTATATTTTGGACATTGAAGCAAGCATATAACAATTTATTTTGAACTAATATAATTTATTGACATATGTGTTTTTTGAAATGATTTTGACTAACAAAAAGAAAAAGAAAATACTCTGGCTACTAAATTTATTTTGAGTAGAAATATAATGACATTTTGTGGACATTATTTAATTTTCTATAATCAATAACTAAAGCAGTCAAACTTCAAGAATTCTTACTAAAATATTTAATAATAAGCAAACTTTATTCATGTTTAAAGACGTAAATACGTTTAAGTTATTAAAAATGTTTACATAATTATTAAGTGTTATTGTTATAGGTCAACGACAAGAGTTTTCATGCTCATAGAATAGTACTTGCAGCAACAATACCATACTTTAATGCTATGTTTCTCAGTAACATGGCTGAAAGTAAACAAAACGAAATTACACTGCATGGAATAGATTCTGTGTAAGTATTAATAGTCATTATTATATAATAAATACTTTTTTTTTAATGAATTAAAATTTATTATACAATATATAAGTAATTATAAGTAATAACAGGTTTATACTTTTAGCAAATGTAATTAATTATTTAATCAATGGTTTTGTATTTTAGAGCTCTAAAAGCATTAATAGATTTTGCTTACACTGGTCACATTACTATTAGCAATGACAATGTCCAAAGCATTATGGTTGGAGCTTCCTATTTGAATTTAAGTAAAGTAAAAGATGCTTGCGCAGAATTCTTGCAAACACGTTTTCATCCGCAAAACGTATTAGGCATTCGATATTTCGCAGACACATTGAGCTGCAGGCCACTTCTGGAGGAAGCTAATAGATATATACATCAATATTTTCAAGAAGTTTCTCAAGGAGATGAATTTTTGAGTCTACCTCTTGTAGACATAAAAGATCTGATTTGCAAAGATGAGCTTTGCATTTCATCCGAGCAGCAGGTTTTCGAAGCTGTCATGAGATGGGTAAAGCAAGATGAAATTGAGAGAGGAGAGAAACTTCCAGAGTTATTACGATTAGTAAAGTTGCCATTACTGTCTCCTGAATATTTGGTTGACCATGTTGCTAAGGAGGAACTTATTAGAACTTCTTTACCATGCAGGTAATTTTTATAACAATTTAATATATTTTACTTAATTCTAAGCATTTTATAAGAATGCTACAGTGATCCATTATGAAAACTATAATATTTCAGAGATTTATTGGATGAAGCAAGTTACTATCATTTACTGCCAAAAAGACGGCACCTATTGGACAGTTTTCGTTGTAGACCAAGGTATAATTACAGCATGGGACATATCTTTGCAGTGGGAGGATTGACGAAATTCGGAGATTCTTTGAGTACAGTTGAAATGTATGATCCTTTTACAGGTAATTAACGATATAATCAATGCTTTAAATTACTCGACAGAACAACAATTTAAACACTTGAATTATGCAGGACAATGGAAAGCTTCTGAAGCGATGACAATGTTGAGAAGTAGGGTTGGAGTAGCAGTTTATAATAACAAGTTATACGCTTTTGGTGGATACAATGGCACTGAAAGGTTATCAACAGTCGAAGTTTATGATCCGTTTTTAAAATCTTGGACAATCATTTCTCCAATGGAGTGTAAAAGGAGGTAATGTTAATACAAATATAATTATATGTTTCAAGTAAAAGCATCAAAATCTAATAAAAGTATTAAATATCAAACAATTTTATTCTCAGACAATTTTATCTGTTTAAAATAAAAATGTCTTGTGACTAAAAGCTTTAGAATTTTCCTTATCTTTTGATTTATAAAATTAATTAATACTATATAGAATAAGCTGTATATTGCATTTGAAAAAAAATTATGTCTTTACTTTTTTACAGTGCATTGGGAACTGCTGCTTTAAACGATTATTTATATGTCTGCGGTGGTTATGATGGAGTAACGTCTTTAAATACTGTTGAACGATATTGTCCTAAACGTGACGAATGGAAAGAAGTGAGTCCTATGAACAAGCATCGCTCTGCAGGCGGCGTTGTTGCTTTTCAAGGATACATTTATGCTTTAGGAGGTCACGATGGACTATCTATTTTTGATTCAGTAAGTTAAAAAAACATTCTAATATCATCTTTGAATAACATTCAGAGAATATATTAAAGGACAGACAGTGCAGTCCATATAAATTTGTGCTTTATTGATATTTTCTTTTATTAACATTACTCATGTTACTCGAAGTCGCCTTAAATATAAATTTTAACTTAATTTGTAATTATATACAAGAATCGATGTTTTTAATATCTACCTTTATATTTATTATTGTAAGGTCGAACGATATAATCCTCAAAAAAATACCTGGACTGTAGTAAAACCAATGCTAACGCGACGGTGTAGATTGGGAGTAGCTACTTTAAATGGTAAACTTTATGTTTGTGGAGGATACGACGGTTCAACATTCCTAAGAACTGTTGAAGTTTATGATCCAAAGTCGGACAAGTGAGTATAAAATTTATCAATTTTATTCGGAATTCAGACGAGTCAATTGCAATGCAAGTCAGACAAGACAAACAGACAAGACAGGCAAGTCAAGACAAAAAAATGCCAAATTTTAAAAGATACAAATTTGTGGCAAAAATTAATACTATACTAAACGCATATAAACACATACTATAAACATACAAAATTCATCGTTACTGTTAAATATATTTTTTAATTACCTCTTCTTAGGTGGTCATATGTTGCACCGATGTTAGTAATGCGAAGTCGTGCTGCCTTAGTCGCCAATATGGGAAAATTATGGGCTATTGGAGGTTACGATGGTGTGTCTAATCTATCAACTGTCGAAGTTTATGATCCAGAAAAAGATACCTGGTCATTTGCTGCTCCTATGTGCGCCCACGAGGGCGGCGTTGGGGTTGGAGTCATTCAAGTTTTTTAATTTATTTTTTACTGTTACTTTGCAATTGTTCCAACTTATGCATTTCAAAACTATACCGTCCTAGCAACTTTTTTCTATAATGAAGCAACATAATCAGTCTGTCTTTTAAGACGTGATTCAACGTCTGGTCTATGAAATTTATCGCGTTTTAGATTAATCATTGTGTAATTTCTTCTTTTAACTGGGATATTCATAAAATTGTTGGCGACTTAGTCTGCAAATTATCTAAAAACGAAAAACAGATAAAAGAAAAAGAAAATAAAGTATTAAAAGTCAAGACAGCACTTGTAATATATGTAAATAAATACTAATTAATAATTTATTTTAAATTTAAGCAATTAATTTTATACAATAAACATAATTTGATGAGTGACAAGCAAGAAATTAAGTTATGCGAGGAAAAGAAAAATTGATTTGAAATTGTCTTGTTGCACGTATTTAAACTGTAAAGCGTGCTGTACTAATTACGTATAAATGTGTAAATACGCTAAATTGAGATTCCAAGATATAGTTTCAATTTTTATATGCAAATATTTACTCTTTATTTTTTGTTACATTCAAATAGTGCAACAGCAAATTTTAATGCTATTTTCTTGCATTTGCGACGAAAAATACTGTTCATATTATGAACATTGAAACTGAAATCCTTACTTTCTGTGATTGCAACCTGATTGAGCTTTTGTCTCTAGTTTCAATCTTTACATTCTGTTGAGAATTTTCTTTTTCCGTATCTTTACTTACAGAATATACTATTCAAATGTGATCTTCGACATAATTGATATAATGTAAATAATATCGTGTAATAAATTCTATAATTTTCATTGTTTTTTATTTTAATTACATTATTTTCAATGGATTTGCTTCATTACAGGATTCGGATCCAAAAAACTGTGTGCTATATTCTAAGACATGTTAAACAGGCACTTTTAGAATCCTGATCATCATTAATTTCATTTAATTAACATTATCATTTAACGATAAAATTTAAGTAATTTATAAACAATATATGCAAACAATTTATGCTTATTTACTTCCCTAAATTCTAATATAACGATGACATATAAACCGTAAAGGCCTCATTACATTAGAGTATAGGGTACTGGTAATACAGCTATGGTAATACAATTTGTCAGGACTACACAAAGAAAAAATTACTACATATATCGTAAAATTGGAATATACTTGTAAAATACTCAAAATTTATTATATTATACAGTAAATTGTTTCATAAAAGATGGAATAAGGAGATGTCAGACAATTTATTATATTAAATAATAATAACATCTTTGATTTGCAGATATATTTCACTTTAACAATATATTTAGTGAACTCTTCTGTATTACTATTTTGCATGTACGAGAAAGGGACCTTAACGTTAGCGAATGAGTTTAAGTTCAAACACTCTTTCAAAAACATTAACTTTTACAAAACAATGTTTTAATAAAAATAAAATAATAATGAAAAAAATTACCTTTTAACATCTATAAAATACGTTACTTACAGATTTTGCTAGGTAGAAAAAAAGCAGATATTATGCCTTTTAAAGAAAATAAACTCATTTTATTTACATATATAATTTTTATTCATGTAATAATTACATTGGAAAATAGAAACATAAAATTCTCGTTGTACCATGTATTATTTACTTTGAAGTACTACTAAAAAATGACTTTTTATTAATAATTATTGTTAATATTCAATTAACAAAACGTACATTATAATTCAAATTAAATATTATATTGGTCAAGTTGATTTTGTTAATAACAGCCATACACTGGCAATGATATTTTAAAATTTATATTCATTAAGTATATATACATTTGTTATAAGCATATTTTGTAGGTATACAATAACTTAAAATTACTCGTACTTAAAACACACCAATTGCATATTATTTGTATTAACTCAATGGTATTTCATTAATTTAGATGTTCATTATTGTTACTGAAAGTATAAATAAAATAATGATCTATCTAAGTATTATTTCTTATGAAACGTATATTATTTACTAAAATCAAATGGTAATAAAAGCGGAGCATGGTACTATTTGGAAAAAATTTATTTATCAATAGAATTAGCAAAATTATCAATAAATGTTTCCAATTGTATTGCTCGTTCATTTACTACTTTATATCATCTGAATATTTTAAAAACAATAATTGTTAATGTTGACTCTTAATTATTAGATTATACATTACATTTTCCCATATTAATTAGTTATGAACATAAAGAATTGTATATAGACATTTGAATTCAATTATATTGATAAAAAATAAATAAAAATATTAAAATCAAAAAGTACATGGAAAAAATTGTAATAGACTGATTGTTGTATTGCACTGGAATGGTTCCTGTCGGCGAAAAATGTATAGTGGACAGGATTTAGTCCAGTACTTGACTCTTTCGCGCACAGGACTGATTTTGGTGCGCACCAAACTGAGTTTGGCTCTAATATAAATTTCGTTAAGGACAGGAATCATTCCGATGTGGCACAGGAGCCAGTTCGTTATAATTTTCTTCATGTAGTATATGATTTTTATCAAGGAAATATTTAGTCGTCATCGGTAAGGATGTAGTGAGACAACTAACAAAACTTATCATTGTTATGTGCATGAAAAAAGGTTACTCAAAATAACGCAATCAATGGGAGATTGATAATAAAATAATAGTCTATTACATTTTAATCAATGTAAAAAAGTGATCTAATCCATTAATAAATAATCAATATTTATAAAATATTATATCATAAAATTAATTATAAAATTGTATGCTAGTCAAAGTTAACATGTATATGTCTATTGATATTATTTGACGAAGCAAAATATGTGATCGTTTCTAATAGAAAATTGTAGTGATAATTTAAAATAACAAAAAACGAAAATGCTAATGACGAAACCAATAAAGTGAATCCAGGATTCTAAAATAATCGATAAGCGACTGCTAACAAACGATGCGCCTTAGCATGTCTCCATGTCTTTATTGAGTTTAAGAATTCATACGTACATTATCGAAAAATAAACATTTTGCTGTTTTTATCTATTAAATTATGAACCTGTGATGAAAAAAAATTATAATAATTTTTAAAATTCATTCACAAAAATTATTATTTTTTCTATAAATAAAAAAAACAAAGTAATGTAATTTGACATTGGTAAATAAAGTTCCTCAACCTTCCTAAGATCTATCAGTGTCCAAATTCTCCTCGTCCCATTCGTTAGCGATGCTTTCAGACAATTGGTTGCTATGCTCTTTAGCAGAATCATCTTCCACAAACTCTTCGTGTTCTTCTTCAATAATCATCACCTGCTCCTCGTTGTCTATTTCGGCATCATTGTTTTCTATTTGCTGGTTTTCTGCATAATCTACAATTTCTGTAGTTTCTTCAACATACTGAATAACTTCTTCCACTTGGTGTACATTTTCCTCATCTATTAGCATTGCTTGCTCTTGTGTTTGCTCCTGGCTTTCATCTTCCTCTTCAACTTCTTCAAGTACCTCTTCAACAATTTCCTCAGTAGTTACTTGTTGATTGGCTTGATTTATTTCAATAGTATTGTATGCAGTAGCAAATGCCTGTTGACCAATCTGCTCCCCATTGCTGTGTATGTAAACGATCATTCCCCGCTCTCCACCATCCTGCATTACAATTTGTTCACTGCCAACTTCCACAGCTTGGACTTGTTGCTGAATGGCCTCTTGTTGAAAATTTCCATTGTCAATTAACATAATCATTTGTTGGCCGTCAATTTCCTGGGTGTTGTAAGTGGCTTGGATGGTGTTCATGTCTGAAACTATGTACTGATTTTCATCTTGACTTTGAATTTGTTGCTCATTTTGAATAGCATCATCAATTCCGAGAGATGTAGCAATACCACTTGCTACATGGCTTAGTGCTTCAG
>JABFOV010006230.1:0-10959 GCA_022817685.1 Aradophagus sp. ZL-2020
TGTAACTCTTCGTAACTCTTTATAACTCTCCTAACTCTTTTTTACTCTTTTCAACTCTTCAAACTCTTTACAACTCTTTCAAACTCAATGTCTCTTTATATGAGAGTTAATGCTGGGGAACCCCTCGTTTAAACATGTAGTTAAAATTTCCGTTTATTAGTTAACAAAAATTTAAAATATATAATTTCACAATCACATTATTTTAATTGTTTTAAAAATTATTGTAATAAAAATTACAATTTATGTTTTCTAAAACACTAATCTATTCAGGTTTTTTCTTGTAAAATTGTGCAATAAAAATTACCATCATTCTTATCACGAAAATTGTATTAGATTTAATTTTTGTTTACTATTAAACATGGAAAACCTCAAAAACATATTAAGACACAACCATTTAATTTTTTAAATTAGACTGTTTGATGCATTAGAGATAAAAAATAAATTTAATTAAGATATTGTATCAACTTTTACTCTCCCTGCTTTTGTACAATCGTACAAAAAAGAAAAAAAAATTCCAAAACAATATGAATTATGTGAAATAAAACTTTTCTTTTTTTTAGGCGAAAGTATACAAAAAATGCTGGCAAATTTACCACCGAAAAGGATGAGCCGCAAAGTTTTGCAGGATAGTGCCGCTAGAACTCAGGGCCGCCTCAGAAACGTAAATCTATATTTACTATTTATCATAACACTTTGAACTAATCGCAACACTTGATAATTCAATTTATTTCACGCAGTTAAAGTCTCCAATATGAATTGCTGTTATTTTTACATCAATTAAAACTTATCAAACTAATAATATTTTGTCAATTATATTAATTTTTAGTCCGATTTAATTGAAACAAAATGAATTGCAAAATATTTTTAGTCAGTGAGTTTGTATAACTAACAAATTGCATTTTGAGTATAGGCTATTGAAGTATCTTAAAATTCAATGAGTAAGACAAAGTGAAATGTATTTGTTTACATTTGATGTAAACAAAGATAGACAATGATACTTTAATAGCCTATAGTTATATTTTTTTACTTTGTTTCTTATTTATTTTATTATTAATTTTTAAAATTTTCTGATAAATGTTTTTGTATAATAACTTGTTTTTTATTTCAGTCATTTATTTTTGATTGTAATTGTAATTTATTTATTTATTTATTTATACTTTATACATATCAGATATATATAATATATATATATTCATTTTTTGCTCTACTTGCATACATTCAAGTTCAGGTCAATTGACAAACAACTAGAATAGGTTAATCGTTTGATCTGAATTGATGTAAAGAAAAGGTCAAAAGACGATAATATCTGACACGCCGATAACGCCAAGACTTTGTTCGTCAATAATCGGTTATGGCGAAATTCGAATTCTACAATTATCGAATCGAATGTCGATTTGTGTTTTCCCGTTCAATTTAAACATTGGATACTTCAAAGAACTTATTGATTTTTTTAAACTTGAACATATCAATAGCATTCATTTAACAAATGTTTTGAATTTTTATTGTTACAAAAGGGAATCATCAATATGCTACCTTGCAAAAAAAGGGAGATAAATAAATTTTAAATCAATTGAAGTGTAAAAGTTTTGATCAATTTTTTTCAAAAAGGTTATTTCAAATGAAATTATTCTATTATTGACATATTGCCTTCTATTTCTAACCTTGAATGTTGTTGTTGTTGTTGTTGTTGTTGTTGTTGTCTTTGTTGGCTAAAGACCAAGAGCCGAACAGGAACTCAGTCGAACGCCAGTATCCACTAACCTTAAATGCAAGATATCTTGCAACATATGTAACGTCAAAAAAAAAAAAAAATTTTCTCAGTAATTATCTATCGAGGTCTCCGAATTACTTTCAATATCTTTGTGACCGAATGAATTTCTGTGAAAATAAAAGTCAATTCAAGTTGGTATAAAACAATTAAAATACACTCAAATCTCTTTCCACCTCAAAAAGCCGGAAATTTCTCTTCATAATATAATGCGCATGCGCGATAGTGTCTTTCAACTAAAGTGAACTGAATGGAGTGATTGTAGGTTACAGTTATGTGTGATAATTTGAAATTATTTACGATTATTAACACACAATATAAATGAATATTTGATTTTTAGAATTGAATTTTTATTAAATCGCTAATTACTAAACATTATTTATATCTTAAATAACATGTATAAGAAAAGTAAAGAATTTATTTTTTTCAACATTTTTTTTTTCTTTCATTTTTTATTACTGTGAGAAAAATCAATTTTGACGTTATATTGTTCATGTGAGATCAGAAATTGAAAGCAATTAAAATTGATAGAATGATGTCATTAGCAATAATCTTAGTTTTTTTTATCTCACTTTTTTGCAGAGTAGTGAAGTTCATAAGTTTTTTCTATATACATCATAGAATTTTAACTTCGGCGCCATTCATAAAAGACGGCCGCAAAAAACTGTGTGAAAAAGTACATTAAAAATGACTGAAAAAGGTAGAAATAAAATGCAGACGTTTTTCATACACGACCCCTATAGACAAAAATGTATAAAATTAATTTTCTTTTTTGTTTTTTTGTTTTGTTTTTTTTTTGAAAAAATTACAGAAAAATGCAAAGCAGAGTAAAATATACTAAAAAAAGGCTTTAGTTTACATCTCTAAATTTGTCTGCGAATAATAAACAAAGCTACAGTAAATTTTATTTAACATTTGTTCAAGTATGTGAAAAATTTGTTGACAAGAAAATATTTGTAATTTTTTGCAAATATTAGCAATTTTAATTCTAAAATTAAATTTTAAAAGGCAAGCCAGCCTTAATAATTTAAACTAAATTATAAAAGTGTATATTTGTGTTAATAATTACATATGTATTTGAAGTAGCATATAAAAATCGTCAGTTCAGTGGAAGAAGGTGCCACCTCGGTCTACGTTAGTATCTACGAGGCACCTTTTTCAATCAAACGCCGAGGTGGCACCTTCTTCCACTGAACTGACGAAATGAAAAAATTAATATAAAATTATTTAAATTATTTATTTATTATTATTATTATTATTTAAATTATTTATTAATTATTTATATTATATACTTAAACTTATTTAAATCATTGAAATATTTATTTTAATGTAATTATATTTCTATGAGTCAGTTAAAAATAGCTAGTCACCAGTTTTTTTGTATTTTACGTTCTTTATTGTAAAGTAACTATTTTTACTAATATTATGCTTTTTCATTTTTAAGGCACAGACCAAATCAAGACCCCGTCTAGTCCCAGATAACTCGAGGAAACGTTTGTCGCGCAAAAAGGGTGAACTTAAGAAGAAATTGCTACAAAATGAGAAAAATCGGCAACGCAAGTGCAGTCAAGCGGAAAACGCGGAAAACAGCGAGGAAAAGGTCGAGACGAAATTGGACAACAGCGAGAACAAACCGCCGGAAGATGGAGCGCCAGCGAAAACATCGCGTTCCACCAGGAACTCGAGTAACACTGTGCAATCGAAAGGCAAGTTTACGGTCAAAGGCACTATCACGTCCAACAAGACGATCAAGAACTTGCGAGTCTTGGCGACTAGACGTAATTTCAACGTTCAGGAATCTGCTGGTAAACAAAACAAAATGGTGGCTTTAAAATCCAATGGTGATTACCTTTTTTGTCCTTTGTATCATATTTTATTTGAACAATAAGAAAATATTTTCTTTGTTTATCCTTGTCTAATTCTTCAATAGTATTTGTAAAATGAAAATAACACTGCTTCAAGCAACAAAATGATTCGAATATAATTCAATAGAGAAAAAAAGCATTCAATAAATAATTATGTTTCATAGAATTATGGAATTTTTGTCGGAAAATAAGATTTGTACTGTTTTGGTTCAATGAATATAGTTTTGCTGTAAAAATGTTTATACAAAAATTTCAATATTGATTTAGGAGAAAAATTATAGTATTTTTTTAATTTCATATACTTTTATAAAAGTATTACAAATGTATATAAAGAAATTTCATAAAAATTACTAATTTTTCTTTTTTATTTCCATTATAATTTTATGTTATTTTCAAAGTACATTGGCTCATTTTTTGACAAAAAGTCTGACAATGTTGAACGTAATAAATGTGTATCTACATTATTGTAAATTATTTCATTAAATTTTTCTGAGTGAATTTTATAAAAGAATATAATTTTATTTTTCAACTTACAAAGTTATGATGGAAAATGATAGTTCGTAAAAAAAAAACCAAAAAAAAGTTTCAGGACCTTCGTCGGCCAAGCCAACGTTAAATTCAGCCGACTCGAAAATTCTCCTAAGGAAAAAACGCTTCGTCATCGTCACCGGATCCAAATGCGGTAGTCAACCTCGCTCCAACGACGGCAAGTTTACGAAAATGAAGAGAAAAGTTATGGTTGAACAGGGCTCCCGAATTCGCACGCGCGCTTACAATTACTTATCTTCGAACCGGCGTGAAACGAAATCTCTAAGGAGAACCACGAGGCTGGCAGAATCAAATATTTCAAACAGTCCCCAGGTTAAGGAGCAAGATGTCAGCTCGGAACCTCCAGTGGAGCAAAAGACTTCGCGTTCTTCCTCACGAATTTCGAAGAAAATCGAGATTGAAAATCCAGAGAAAGATGGCACAAGTGTCGAATCGGAATCGACGCGAAAGTTGCGGAAAACCGATGCTAGAACGAGGAACGCAGATGAGACAGCAAAAGGGAAGCCTCGATGGGCGAAGACGCGCCGTTCTTTGGAACTTTTAAACAAAGATAAAAAAAAAATGGATAAAGAAAAAGAAGAGGGTGTCCTTGAGGGGGATGTAAGTAATTTTATAAAAGTGACGAAAAAGACAACGGCGCGTAAGGAGACAAAAAATGAAAATAAAAAAGATATGGCGCCAACTTTGAGAAAATCGTTGAGAATTGTTGACAAGAAGAATGAAGAGGAAGAGGTTGAAAAGGTGGATGTAAATGTTGAAAAAACGGAAGAGGTGAAGAAACGTGGGAAGAAAGCTAAAGTCGTGGAAGAAAATCCGGAATGTGCAATAGATAAAGTAGATGTTGCGATCGACGCGCGCGATTCAGAGGCGTCTGCAAAAGAACACGAGGTGACGCTGATGAACTTGACCGTGGAAAACCTTCAGCAGGAGTCGTGCCACTCAAACGTGGATAGTGGCAAGGAGAACTCGTCGGAAGTGCCTGTGAGTGTGTCAAAGCCGAAGATATTGAGGCCGAAGAAGGTAAAGGGCCAGAAAAATGAGAAGACACAAAAACGGTAAATGGTTTAAATTGAAGAAAAATAAAATTGACTAGTGTTGAAACGAACGAATTTTCATCTTTATCAAACATTTTTTTTTTTTTTTTTAAGTACACTTGTGATGCAGTCGGAAAAAATTTTAATTCTACCAAACTTAAAAAGAAAGTTTTTCTATTGAAATATGTATGTATATAAAGTTAAATACATTTATTAGTAAACGAAAAAAAAAAAAAAACGAAATTAAAGGAAATGTAATACGATTTATTGATACATTGACATTCGCAGTCTTTTGTTTAAAATACCATTTGATTAAAAATGTAACTTTTTAATGTAAAAAAATTGTGTTCGATTTAATTTTAGTTTACTCATAAACGTCGATAACTTCAATTACATTAAAATTGCTTATTGTAAATATGTAATGATACATAAATTATAAATCTAAAGATTTCAAGAATCAATTCACACTAATAATCTGTACCTTCTTACATTTCTTTCTAATTTACAGATCACTGAACAGTGTGTTTGGAATCCTTACGGAAGGCGTGAACATACCCGTCGAAGCACAAGAAAGTATAGTGTTTGCGGTGCAAACGACTGTAGATATCGCTAGTTCCGAAAATGCAATCAATAACAGTGCTCGACCCGTCACCACCGATCCTGAGGTTTTCCATTCTGAAGATAAATCTTTACAAGACAATGAATCATCTTCGAAACTCGTCAGTGATCAACCAAATCAGGCGGACAAATCAAAACCTATTAACAATATTGTCGCCGGTAGTACCGCCGATATCAAAAAAGTTAAAGAAAATCCTGAGGAGCAGATACAGCAACCTAGTGACATTATTCTTGATTTGGCTCGTAGAAAACAAAAAGGCAAAGGTTCTTTCTTGGAAAAAATCGTTTCGAAAATCGCTAAACAGAAAGATGCCCATTTATCGGACAATAATTCGGTAACAAGTGTCATCAACAATGCAAGCGAATCACAAAAAGAGGCAGCAAAATTAGAGAATAAAGAAATTAAAGCTGATGAACAAAATACTGAAATAATCGAGAAAAATGTTGACATTCAAGAAAATGATGATGAAAATAGCGTTGCAGAAGGTAGTAAAGATGTGTCGAAACGCAAATCCAACAAACGCCCTTTAGAAAGTGCTACCTCCGCTCGTAATAAAAGAAAAATTGTTATTAATGAAGAACCAGTTGAAGAATCTCAGGAGGAATTACAGCTTGCGGATATTATGAGTTTAATAAATCAATCCCATGAGAGCACACAGGATTCTTCATCCACAATAACGTCTGGGAAGCGAAAGTCGATCGATGAAGAATCGACAGACAAGCAGAACGTTGAAAACCAGGATCCGAAACGAATCAAAACTAGCGATGCCGGTGTGGCCACGGAACAATTGACTATAGAATCCAAGTCTGAAAAAACCGAGAAAGCAAAAGTCAATAGCAAAAAACCAAAAAAGACGCTTTTCGATGAACACCTGGATTTATCTTCACCGCCACCAGAAGTTGAAGTTCCGCTAGAAGGTGCCACAAATAAACGATCAAGTAAGAAGAAAAATATCACCAATGATAGCGTCAGTGGTGAAGTTGGAAAACGAAAGTTGAGGACGTCGAATTTTGTTGAAGAACCTTTTGAGTATGTTGATGTAAATCCTGTGATTGGTTCAGATGTCGCTGTTTCAAATAGTGAAACTGAAGGGTTGAATGTTGATGAAAAACAAGACGTGAATATTGAGATAAATGACGAGAAAAAGAAGAGAGGTGTGAATAAAAAGAAGCAGGTTGAGAGGACTTTGGAGAAAGGTGTTGATGTTGATGATACTGTTAAAGAAAGTGAAGTTACCTATGACAAAATTTCTAGTGTTGAACTACCATTAAAGGAAGGTAAAAAGAAAAAGGGAACGCCTAAGAAAAAAGTTACAAAAGTCATCTCTGAAAATCAAGAAATAGATGTTTCGCTTAAAGGTACTTTAAGAGTGAGTGACGTTAAGAAAAAGAGAAACTCGTTAAAAAAGCAACAAAGTGCTGAAAGCTTACCACCTATAAATAATGTGGAGGAGTCTGTTACAGACAGTGTTTCAAATCAAATTATTTCTGATGATCAGGAGATAAGCGCGGGAAAACTGAATTCATCTTTGAAAGAAAAAAGAAGTAGAGCTAGGATCACAAAGAAAAAGTTGGAAGAAAAAAATGTTTCAATAGAGGATACCAGCGTCGACTTAGATAGTGCTGTAGATCAAAATAAAGAAGTAACAAAGGAAGGTGATAAAAAGAGGAGAACTCCGAGAAAAAAATTGTTGGTATCTGAACAACAGAGTTTATTAAACGACACAGAAAGCTTGATTCAAGCTATTTCGGTTGCAGATGGCGTTGTAGATGATAATAAAAGTGCTTTTGAAAACGATTCCATTGCTGTCAAGGAAAAAAAAGAAGGTAAAAAGAAACGAGGTTCACTGAAGAAAAAAACTCTTGCTGACGAACACTTGGATTTATCTGATTTGTCTGATACCAATAATTTCAATTTGTTATTAGAGAATAAAATTGATGAGAAAATAAATGATTCAGTTTTTATGGTAACTAATGATCAGACTTCAAAACAAGAAACACCAAAGAAAAAAAAGAAAATTTCAACAAAAAAGAAATCTATGATTCAAGAAGATTTAGATACATCAGAAGAAGTAAATAAATCACAAAGCCTAGATTTTGAATTTTTTGAAAATAGTGATAAAAATCCTTCTTTAAAGGTAGTACAGCCGGAAACACCGAAAAAAAATCGATCATCAAAAAAGTCGCTTATTGAGGAGCATTTAGATTTGACTCACTGCACAGGACTTTCAATGAATATTGGAGTTCCCGTTGAGACCAATCAAATTTCTAAAGTTGCGGAAGATTTTGTAGAAAAATTTACTCATGAAGAAACGACAAAAGACAGAAAAAGTTTGAAGAAAAATTCTGTTGATAATGATCACTTTAATCTATCAAAAGTTACTGATTCTTTTCTAGATGATGCCAATTTAATTGACAAAATTTCAAATGAAAATTTGCAAATACAAACAGATTCACCATCTAAGAAGAAAAGAAATTTGTCAAAGAAAAAGTCAACTATTGATAATCTTGAAAAAGTCATCGATAAATCAATCTCAGTTGAAACAGAAACTGCTGTTTCAGAAGAAAAAGAAAGTGATTTAGTTTTGAACATCCCTGTAGTTTTAGCATGGGAGAAGACAAAAAAGAGGAAAAATTCGTCGAAGAAAAAGTCTTTGATAGATGAGCATTTAGATCTTTCGGTTACGAGCGAATGTGTGAATGATGTTTCTACTACAGATGTCGCTGTCACTAGTGCCTCGGAATCCGAGATTCCATCCAAAGATCAAGAATTGACTTTAAAAATACCTTTGAAGCCTTTAATAGAAGGAAATGTAAAGAAAAAGAATTCAAAAAAAAAGTTAGTGGTAGACGAACTTCTTGACGTTTCTCACTCACTAAATAATGAATTTTCAGCGAATGAAGATTTGTCGTCAACAAATGTAGAGAAATCAGAAGATCTTCCAAATGAGCAAACTTCGACTTTAAAATTACCTACTACAGCAGTGGAAGTTCCAAAAAGAAAAAGAAATTCTTTCAAAAAAGGATCACTCAACAACGAGCACTTGGATTTGCCTGAAACGAATGAAACTAATTTAATTTCAGATGCTACTGTAAATAGCGTTTCATTGAACGAACCAATTGATTTAAATAAAAATGATTATATTTTAGACCAAGTCCAAAGTATCACTTCCAATACCTTGGAACCAATGGATATTCCAAAAGAAACAAGTTTAACTATAAAACTTCCAACCGTCATTAGACCAGAGGTAACAAAAAAGAAAAGGAATTCAAAGAAAAAGTCTCTTGACAAAGAATATCTGGAATTGGTAAAAAATAATGAAAATTATAAAACAACCGAAATCTTACCAACGAAAGCAGGCATCACTGAATTAGAATCAAAAAATAATTTACTATCAAATGAATTGATTTCGAATCAAGAGCCGGTTCTTGGGCACTATTCCGTTTCTCAGGAATCGAAAGACCTTGCTAAAGAGCACACTTTGACTTTAAAGCTTTCTACAGCTATTTTGGAGCTGCCAAAAAAGAAGAAGAATTCTTCAAAAAAGAAATCTCTTGATAATGAACATATGGATCTGTCTGAAATGAATGAAAACACGTTACCAAGTTTAGTTTCAGTGGCAACAACCAGCAGCGCTAATGTGAATGATTTAGAATCGACAGAACAAGATTTCGTTTCAAATCAGGTTGTAGATTCAAATTTAACAGAAAAGAAACAACCTGTAACTTTGAAAATATCTAAATTAATGCACCTGGAGTCGCCGAAGAAGAAAAAGAGTTCTAAGAAGAAATCTTTGGAGAACGAACACTTGGATTTGTCAGAAGCGAAAGAAATTTCAACAACTTATTCAGTTTCACCGAACAAATTAGATGTTAGTCCAGACGAAGATTTATGTCCAAATGAAAGTGAAATTATTAAGGACTGTTCTTTGACTCCTGTTGAATTGAATGAAAAAAGTGTAACATTAAAACTGTCAAAAGTAATATCGGAAACGCCAAAAAAGAAGAATTTCTCAAAAAAGAAAAGTCTTAATAGTGAACACTTGGAGTTATCAGAAACAAGCGAGAACTGGGTTTTGTCCGAAAAAATAGACAACGTTGCCTCAAATGAATCAGAATTAAAAGAACAAGAGATTTCTGTGGTTCTCAAACCAAAAGTGCTAAAGAAAAAGAAAAATACAAAAAAACGGTCGCTGATTGACAATCACTTAGATCTGCCAGAGACTGAGGAAATTTCGCAAGTCGATTCGATTATTACAGAAAACGTTTCATCAGATATTATCAACAGTGAAAATATAGAGAAATCAAAAGAACCTTTGACTTTGAAGATATCACAGTCGGACATCGCTAAGAAAAAGAAATCATCGAAAAGGAAGTCTGATGAAACTTTGATAGATGGCGCTAAAAATGTACAGTCTTCGCCAAAGCATCACAAGATAAAGAAGGATGAAGTAGCGAACGAAAATGTAGATATGCTTAAAGAAAAAGAAGATGATGTGGCCACGGTAGAAGAAGCAGTTTTCGCGGAAAATGATGACAGTACAACATCAGAAAAAGTTGAACAAAAAGTAGTTACAAATAAAGATACGGAAATGGATAAAGCGGAGAACGAAAATTCCGCTATTTTAGAACCCGAAACTGAAGATTTTCAAGTTCCAAATAAAAGGTCGACTGGTAATTTTGCGGTGGTGCATACGAAACATGGTGAGATTTTGATTGTGGAGAAAAAGAAGAAACTGACAAAGGAAGCGGCAAAGTTCTTCTGCGACATTTGTGCCACCAGCTTTACGAGAAAGAGTTCCCTTAAAAAGCACAATCAATCACAGTCGCACCTCACGCAGATGTTAATGAGCGTAAAACAACAGGATAAATGTACGGAAAGTGTACAGCAGTGTAATCAGGTAAACTTGATATTTATTATTCAATTATTATTCAATTTTATATTCAAAAATTATATTTAGTTATTGCTTTCCTAGTGTTCATTTTTTTTTTTTTTTTTTTTTTTTTTTAATTCAACTTTATCTGACTAGTTTAATTCAGTTTATTTTTTATTCTGTTGTAAAATCCACAAAAGCCGCAAGATTCAATTTAAGCTTAAAATCATTGGTTGCAAATAAAGCGAGCT